>JAUUTY010001179.1:0-84483 GCA_030979885.1 Lolium multiflorum
CCTCAAACTGCAGCATGGGCGGATCCAGACTATAGCTAAGGGGGGCAGCCCCGCTCAATTTTCTGAAACCTTGTAATATGATATTTGCATCACTTAATTATCATGTTTGCCCCCTCTAAAAATTTATCCTAGGTCCGCCCCTAAACTGTAGGGTAGCATCTAGTGCAGGATGTGTGAACATGTATGCACTATGTGTGCTATAATTATGTCTTCAAATTTGAACCAAATTTGAATAAGTGTAAAATATTTGAAATGGGGCTTTTGGCTTAAACGTTTGAAACCCAAAACGACTTCTCTTCATGCTAGACTTAATAAGACCGAGCTTATCAACTTGAATGCTTACGATATGACATAAGAAGACTATGTACTTGGGTTTTTGATTTTAAAATTTTGTGTTCATTTGAATCTTGGTCAAATAGGTTGGACCAAGATTTAAACAAGTTTATAACATGAAAAATGAAAAGGTGATCATGCATCCTTCTTAGTCACTCTTAAAATGAAGCTTTTGGGATGTTCTTGAAAATTTCCAGGTTTGAAACCCAAAACGACTCTATTCATGCTTGACTTCATAAGACATAGCTTAGGGTTAGGGGTAGAACATTATTTGTCGGGTTTGAATATGTCTAGAACTTGTCCACAACTTTAATGCTTACTATATGACATAAGAAAACTATGTGCTTTGGTTTTCATTTTTTGTTTTTTATTTTGATGCTCATTTGAATCTTGTCAAATCCTAGATTTGACCAAGATAATTTAAATAAGTTTAAACATGAAAATGAAAAGGAAGCATGTATCCATCTTAGTCACTCTAAAATGAAGTCAGAGGTTTTTGAAATTTCCATGTTTGAAACTCAAAACCACTTCTATTCTTCATGCTTGACTTCATAAGACATATATAGTTTAGGGGTTAGGGGTATAGAGATAACATGATTTGTCCGGTTTGAATATGTCTAGACCTTGTTTGGTCAACTTTAATGCTTACTATATGACATATGAAAACTATGTGTTTTGGTTTTTCATTTTTTCTGATTTTTTTATTTTGATGCCCATTTGAATCTGTTTGTCACCTAGATTTCACCAAGATAATTTAAACAAGTTTAAAGCATGAAAATGAAAAGGGAAGCATGTATCCATCTTAGTCACTCTATAAAATGAAGCTTCTGGGAGGTTTTTGAAATTTCCATGTTTTGAAACCCAAAACCACTTCTCTTCATGCTTGACTTCATAAGACATAGTTTAGGGTTAGGGGTAGATACATGATTTGTCTGGTTTGAATATGTCTAGAACTTGTTTGTCAACTTTAATGTTTACTATATGACATAAGAAAACTATGTGCTTTGGTTTTTCATTTTTCTGATTTTTATTTTGATGCCCCCATTTCTGAATCTTGTCAAATCCTAGATTTGACTAAGATAATTTAAACAAGTTAAACATGAAAATGAAAAGGGAAGTATGTATCGTTCTTAAGCCACTCTAAAATGAAGTTTTTGGGAGGTTTGTGAAATTTCCATGAACCCAAAACCACTTCGATCTCTTCATTATTGACTTCATAAGACTTTAGGGTTAGGGTAGATATATACATGATTTTCCTAGGTTTGACCAAGATTTAAACAAGTTTAAAACATGAATATGAAAGAGTAAGCTGGACTCTTCTTAGTCACTCCAAAATGAAGCTCTTAATTAGGAGGGTTTTGAAAGTTCCATGTTTGAAACCAAAAACCACTTATCTTCACCATGCATGCTTGATTTTATAAGACAAAGTTTAGGGTTAGGGGTAGATACATGATTTTCAGGTTTAATATGTCTAGACCTTGTTTATCAATTTAATTGAATGCGCACATACTATATGACATATGAAGATCTTGGTATTCATTTTTTTAATTTTTATGCCCATTTGATCTTGGTCAAATCATAGGTTTGACAGATCTGAACATGTTTAAAACATGAATATGAAAAGGTAAGCATGTATGCTTCTTAAATAGTCACTCCATGAAGCTCTGGAAGGGTTTTGAAATTTCCATGTTTGAAACCAAAAACCACATCTCTTCATGCTTTGACTTCATAAGACAGAGTTTAGGGTTAGGGTAGCCACATACATGATTTTTCTGGCCGGTTTGAATATGTCCAGACCTTGTTTATCAACTTGAATGCTTACTATATAACTTAAGAAAACTATGTGCTTTGGGTTTTTCATTTTTCTAATTTTTTATTTTTTATGCCCATTTGAATCTTGGTCAAATCCTAGGTTTGACCAAGATTTGAACAAGTTTAAACATGAATATGAAAAGGTAAGCATGTATGCTTCTTAGCCACTCCAAAATGAAGCTCTTGGAAGGGTATTTGAAATTTCCATGTTTGAAACCCAAAACCACTTCTCTTCATGTTAGACTTCATAAGACATAGTTTAGGGTTAGGGGGTATAGATACATGATTTTTCATGTTTGAATATGTCTAGACTGTGTTCAACAACTTTAATGTTTACTATATGACATAAGAAAACTATGTGTTTTTGGTTTTCATTTTCTGATTTTTTTTTATTTTGATGTCTATTTAACTTGTCAACCTAGATTTGACCAAGATAATGTAAACAAGTTTAAAACATGAAATGAAAAGGGAAGCATGTATCGTTCTTAGTCACTTCTAAAAATGAAGTTTTTGGGAGGTTTTTGAAATTTCCATGTAGGAAACCCAAAACCACTTCTCTTCATGATTGACTTCATAAGACAGAGTTTAGGGTTAGATATATTTATGATTTTCCTAGGTTTGACCAAGATTTAAACAAGTTTAAAACATGAATATGAAAAAGTAAGCATGTATCCTTCTTAGTCACTCCAAAATGAAGCTCTTAATTAGAGTGGTTTTTGAAATTTCCATATATTTGAAATCCAAAACCACTTATCTTCACCAGTGCATGCTTTGACTTTATAAGATGAGTTGTGTTGTGTAGATACGATTTTCTCAGGTTTAATATGTCTATACCTTGTTTATCAACTTAATTGATTGCTGATACTATATGACATAAGAAGATCTTGTATTCATTTTTTTGAATTTTTATGCCCATTTGAATCTTGGTCATATCCTAGGTTTGACCAAGATTTGAACAAGTTTTAAAACATGAATATGAAAAGTATGTATGCTTTGTGTCACTCCTAAATGAAGCTCAGTGGTAGTTTAAAATTTGGCTGTTTGAAACCAAAAAC
This sequence comes from Lolium multiflorum, assembly GCA_030979885.1. Classification (NCBI taxonomy): domain Eukaryota; kingdom Viridiplantae; phylum Streptophyta; class Magnoliopsida; order Poales; family Poaceae; genus Lolium; species Lolium multiflorum. Next base: position 3,201 of record JAUUTY010001179.1, read on the forward strand.
CACATCTCTTCATGCTTGACTTCATAAGACAAAGTTTAGGGTTAGGGGTAGATACATGATTTGTATGGTTGAATATGTCTAGACCTTGTGTTTATCAACTTTAATGCTTACTATATGACATAAGAAGATTATGTGCTTTGGTTTTTCATTTTTCTATTTTTTAATGCCCATTTGAATCTTGGTCAAATCATAGGTTTGACCAAGATTTGAACAAGTTTAAATCATGAATATGCAAAATTAAGCATCTATATATCCTTCTTAGTCACTCCAAAATGTAGCTCTTGGGATGTTTTTTTCCAAGCTTGAAACCCAAAACCACTTCTCTTCATGCATGCTTGACTTTATAAAGATATAGTTTTAGGGTTAGGGGTAGATATATACATGATTTTCTCTGTTTGAATATGTCTAGACCTTGTTTATCAACTTGAATGCTTACTATATGACATGCAAAGACTTGCTTTGGTTTTTTATTTTGTTTTTGAATTTTTATGCCCATTTAAATCTTGGTCAAATCCTAGGTTTGACCATGACTTAAACAAGTTTAAAACATGAATATGTAAAAGTAAGCATGTATCCTTCTTAGTCACTCCAAAATGAAGCTCTTAATTAGGAGGGTTTTTGAAATATGTTTGAAACCAAAAACCACTTATCTTCACCATGCATGCTTGACTTTATAAGACAGAGTTTAGGGTTAGGGGTAGATACATGCATGATTTTTTAGGTTTAATATGTCTAGACCTTGTTTATCAACTTAAGTGAATGCGCACATACTATATGACATAAGAAGACCTTGGTATTCATTTTGTTTGGATTTTTATGCCCATTTGAATCTTTGTCAAATCCTAGGTTTGACCAAGATTTGAACAAGTTTAAAACATGAATATATATGAAAAGGTAAGCATGTATGCTTCTTAGTCACTCCAAAATGAAGCTCTTGGAAGGGGTTTTTGAAATTTCCATGTTTAAAAAACAAAAACCACATCTCTTCATGCTTGACTTCATAAGACAGGAGTTTAGGGTTAGGGGTAGCCACATACATGTTTTTTTGGTTTGAATATGTCTAGACCTTGTTTATCAACTTAATTGTATGCTTATTATATGACATAAGAAGACTATGTGCATTGGGTTTTCATTTTTTTTATCCCCATTTGTTGAATCTTGGTCAAATCCTAGGTTGGACCAAGATTTAAACAAGTTTAAAACATGAATAATATGAAAAGTAACCTGCATCGATCCTTTTTAGTCACTCCAAAATGAAGCTCGTGGGAGGTTTTTGAGATACATGATTTTTCTGGTTTGAATATGTCTAGACCTTGTTTATCAACTTGAATGCTTACTATATGACATACACAGACTATGTGCTTTGTTTTTTTTGAATTCTTATGCCCATTTGAATCTTGGTCAAATCCTAGTTTGACCATGACTTAAACAAGTTTAAGACATGAATATGACAAAGTAATAATGTATCCTTCTTAGTCACCCCAAAATGAAGCTCTTGGGAGGGTTTTTAAAATTTCCATGCTTGAAACCAACACTTATCTTCACCATGCATGCTTGACTTCATAAGACAGAGTTTAGGGTTAGGGGCTAGATACATGATTTTCAGGTTTAATATGTTCAGACCTTGTTTATCAACTTAATTGAATGCTACTATATGACATAAGAGAAGACCTTGGTTTTTCATTTTTTCTTCATTTTTTTTGAATTTTATGCCCATTTGAATCTTGGTCAAACTCTATAGTTTGACCAAGATTTGAACAAGTTTAAAACATGAATATAAAAAAGTAAGCATGTATGCTTCTTAGTCACTCCAAAATGAAGCTCTGGGAGGGGTTTTCGAAATTTCCATGTTTGAAACCAAAAACCACATCTCTTCATGCTTGACTTCATAAGACAGAGTTTAGGGTTAGGGGTAGATACATGATTTTTCCTGGTTTGAATATGTCTAGACCTTGTTTATCAACTTAATTGAATGTTTACTATATGACATAAGAAGACTATGTGCCTTGGTTTTTCATTTATTTTGATTTATTTTGAATTTTATGCCTATTTTTATGCCCATTTAAACAAGTTTAAATCATGAATATGAAAATTAGTCACTCCAAAATGTAGCTCTGGGAGTGGTTTTTGAAATTTCCATGTTTGAAACCAAAACCACTTCTCTTCATGCATGCTTGACTTCATAAAGACAGAGTTTAGGGTTTGGGTAGACAAAGACGCTTCGACGCGTGGACGAAATTTATTCTCTGTCCCCCTGACATGCACTTGCCAGTGTCTTCAACAGTCTGACACGAACAGTGAAGCTTTTATGGAGCCCAGCGGAGAGGGGCTCCATTTCTCGAGCGGTAGCGAGGTGACATGCGGCCTAAATCCAAATTTAAAAAAAAAAAAAAAATCTGAAACAAATCATGCACGTTCACAACTTTCATATTAAGATAACCCTAAAAATTTCAGATTAAAAATTCGAAATATACATCGAGAAACAAAAAAGAGAAACTCGGATGGGAGTCTACAGAGAAACTCATATTTGAATTCGGGAACTATTCATGACAGATTTCTCTTTTTTGTTTCTCGATGTATGTTAGTGGCAGTTAATATGGACCGGAGGAAGTACTAATAATATGAGGCATATTTTTGAGCTGGCCCTGTTTAGTAGAGTTTACATTTGAGAGTTACATCTTTCTACCACCATTATTTTTGATTTAGCTTGTCTTTTTTTGCCCACCATTTTATCGAGCATGGTTAATGCAAGATCCATAGCAAACTAGCTTGTCATGACATTTTTTGGCGGAGTGCATCTTCTCATGGCGAGCTAGCGACTTTGCCTACTAGAGTTTTTTTTTGTTGAACTACATTTTTTGGATTTTCCCATTTTATTTGTGCACAAGCTATGAGCCGCCCGCAATTCAGCACCATATATTGGCGGGATTTTCTAGTTCAGCACCATAAATTAGCAGGATGCTATCTTCCTACCTCGCTTTCATTTCCCCTATATCCAGCCCCACCCACGGACAAGCAAGGGCCTCTCTCCCTACCTCGCACCTAGTCCGTCTCGCTCCCTCTCAGTCCTCCATCCGTAGCCGACATCCACCGCACCGGAGCCAGCTCAGCGACGCCGTCAACCACACTCCGTCCGCTTCGTCGGATCTGCTTCCCCGACTCACTGGTTCATCTTACCGACCGGCGAGATCGGTACACAAAGCGCCACCATGATCCACCGAACCAAACCGAACGGCCAACGCGCCACCTCCCCAGTCGACCAAGGTTGAACACTTTGTCCGGCAGCTTTTGTTATGTACTCCGTATTTGATTTCCGAGACTAGTTTATTGCTTGCTTCCACTGCTTGTTATTAGCATCTGTTTTTTTGTAATGCCTGCTAGATATTCCCCTCGAGAATGCCTACGAAGAATCTCGGAGGCAAAATATCTTGCAGAATATGATAATTGCAGCCAAGCTCGGCATACCGTGGAATGGGACAAAATCACCGCACCCCAAGTCGTTGCCGAGATTTTTCACACGTGTGATGTGCCGCCAAAAGGACGATTCCGTGGGGCAGCTGCTGAAGAAGGTATTTAGCCGCACTGCTCAAATTTCATATGTCTTGTTTGCTGATTGATTTGATGAACTTTGATTTGCAGCAGCTAGCCACTGCTCATGTTCCTAACAAAGACAGTGAGCGCGCTAGTGATGCAGACATTGGTAGAAAGGAGGCGGGATTTGGTCCTATTGTTCTAGCAAGCAATCATTTGAGGGGCCACCTAGGATCAGCACATCTGGATCCTCCTGAGCTCAACATTAAGGAGGTAATTTTATAATAGTGTTTTAAACATGACATAATCTAATGTACTGAAAGAGATCAAACTGTCAACAGGAGTGGAGTGGTATAGATGGTAGAGATATAGATATAGATTTCAGATTTCCTAATTTTTCTTGAAAATAGGGTCGCCCCGGCCTCTGCATCCAAATGATGCACCCACCCTTTTATTGCAATGTTTTAGACTCCATTTAAGGTTTAGAAACTCATGGGTTGCTGAAAGTGGTGACATGAATCAACCAACATATTTCCTTTTAATCTGCTGATTGATTTTATGCATGGCAAATCGCAGAAGCAAGTGACTGCTCATGTCCCTGCCAAGCAGCATTATAGCACAGATGTCCAGAGTTCCAGTGGATGCAAAACGCTTGTAGGAACAAAACATAAGGATAAAATTGAAGCTAAGATTAGCGCTCTTCAAAAGGACTGGAGTGGGCCACTCTGCTGAACAAAGAAATGAACCGAGTGATGGAATTCTACAATTCAAGATGGCCTACATGTTGTTGCTGATCTGCAGAAGCTAGTGGTTGGCAACTTGGTTACCGCTTTGGCTGATGCAGATGTCCATGAGATCAACTGGACGATCTTGGAACAGGTGAAAACACGAGCAGAAACTCTGCACTCATCTTTGCAGGTAGATGATTTTCAAAGGGTGATGCAAGAGCCGCTATATGAATAGATTGTTGTTTTTAGTTGATGATGTCCCTGGTTCTTTTGTTTACTTATGTGCTGGTAGTACTTAGGGGAACTAGCTTGTACAAGTATTTTTTTCCGATAAAGTTGTACAAGTAAATGGCACATGCTTCGCATGTTTGACCAATTAAGTTAAAAAGCTTCACAAAATCCTGCTATCATGTAGGCGGGCTTGCATTGGCTTTCAACCCAAGTGACTATTGACTGCAATCTGTAATATGTACCCCTCTGTTGCACTTAATGGTATCCAAGCCCTTGGGCCCCCTCCTTTGTTAAAAAAAAGATCGAATTCTTATTGCGTCGAAGTTGTTTCACTAAAAAAAAGAGCCCTCACGTGCAAGGCACGTGTATATATACTAGTACTAGTAGAGATGGTACACCTAGACATTAGAGATTTGTTTGTTTTAAAGATATTTTTAATTGTGTACAAGATGGAAAATATAACTTTAGGCTATCCACAATGTTGCTATTGCCAAATCTGATACGATGGTGAATTTGGCTTTGGTGTGAAATATAGCAATAGCTCCACAATGTAGTGTTCCAAATATTTATAACGTGGGTCCCGCCATCAAGCTAAAACAACACATAAAGCCAATATGGAACTACTCTCACAATGTAGGGAACTAGTTCCAAATGCCAAAAGTGAAATTTGGCATCGGAGCACCTACTTGCTCTGGTTCCCTGTTTTTCTGGTTTTGGAACTACCTCTACAATGTATGGAACTAGTTCAAAAAGCCAAAAATCAAATATGGAACCACTTTTGGCTACACGTTGTGGATGCTCTTAGCAAATTCCTAGTATTTTTCATGGTCGATGTAAAAAAAGTATTTTTCATGGTTGATGTAAAAAAAACAAGTTTTTTTCATGGTCGATGTAAAAAGAGAGAGAAAACATGTCTCATAAAAAGCCTTATGGTTAGCACAATTTTTTTACGGAGTAACTCTTTTTTACATAGCCCAAATTACTATTCGATTTTTCCATTGAAATATTTTATGTGTATAAAGCAAGCGAAGAAGTACACATGCATTTTTCGTTTTATTCTTTTTTGACATTTCAAAATGTATAGAAGATGAATTTTGAAATAAAGAGATCATATGCACCCAAGAACCAACAAGCATATCCCCTTGAACCCGAACATACTCAGGGCCCTTTTGTTGTGCCTTTTTTTTGCCTTTTTGGCTTTTGGATTTTGGAAGCCAAAAACAAATATTATATTCTTTTGGCTTCCAAAATCCAAAAGCCAAAAAGCCACAGCAAAAGGGCCCTCAGCTTCAGACCTGGGATTTCGTAGGCTAGGGTTCCACAGTTTTCCACCAACCAGTAATAATTTCAACTCTGCCCCAAAATTCCCAACAAATCCCCCCCCCGGTCTCCAAAATTCAAAGCGATGTGAAATAAGTACAGTGTCGATCTTATCCCCCGGACCGCTCAATTCAGACCTATCACCGGCGGCGCCGAACCCCGCATCTCTCTCTCACGCTTCCACCCTGCATGACCCACCGGATCATCTCACACGCCGGCGCCGGCCCACTGTCCCACTCCCACACCAGCACTACTGCCTTCTCATCGGCCACCGTAGTGACCGACGATGTTCCGCCGTCTCCCTTGCTTTTTAGCAAGCCGGAGTAGCTTCCACCTCCCCCACCCCCACCGACTTCACCATCGTACCATACGAGCTCCCTCCGTAGCCGACGACCGCTTTCGCTTTGCTCGGCTGAATAACACGATCGCCGGCCTGATCTTAATCCCCTCGACTCTTCCGTCCACGGACTGGAGAGATGGGCGCTTCCATGGTCGACGGCAGGAAACCAAAGCGTACACGCGCCCACTCCCAAGAAGGTTGATATGGCCGCATTCGTTATGCATGTGATTTCGAAAAGTATTTTTTTGCTTACTTGCACCGCCATCTCATTAGCATTTTTTTTGTAATGCATGCTAGATATTATTGCAATACAGAAGAATGAATTAAAAGAGAAACGGATACGGAATATATGTATAAGATATGCAAGCCGTGTGGGCACAAACATGTGTAATGCTATTGCCTCTAGTGCAAACCTGAACAAAATCGGAGAAGAACCCTTTCCCCTTCCCAAAGATAAAGAACAATGTTATGATTCACAATTTGATCATGCTGAGCCTCTTGGAGAGCTGACTCAGGAAGATGCCTTGCCTGACCATTCTCCTCAACCCCACCAGGTGATTTCTGTGTTTTTTACTTTGAGATATCTGTTTTGATGAACTTCCATGTGTTGTATACTTGTATCCTGAATCCCACCAAACATGTTCACATGCCACCTCTAGGTCTCCTTAATGCATCATATATATGTATCAGCATGCACGTCATCCTTTACTGTTCTTCATTCTATTCCATTTGCATATCATCATATATGGGACTTATGTAGACTGAAATATCGTTTATGTGTGCTAGGAATCTGTAGCTTCAAGTAAGAATTTCGCAGGAACCACCAATGAGAGGAAGACCAATCAACATGCACCTGAATCGGTGATAGAACAGCTACAACCAAAAAAGAAACCTGCTTCTGCTACTAGACAGTCTCAGCGATTCATGGCACCAGTTGAAGAAAATAACGAAAATTCTAAGAGTACTGAAATAAAAAAAACGTGGTGAACACCCCAAGCGGTTGAATCAGCCACCTGTTACCAATCCAGTCAACCAGCGACAATCGGCAGCAGAACCAGTTTCCACAGCAACTTCTCAGCCACAATTGGCAGCAGAACCAGTTTCCACAACAACTTCCAACAATTGGCAGCAGAACAAGTTTCCACGGCAACTTCTCAGCCACAATTGGGATCAGCAGTAGCTGTGGTAGGAAATACTGCCCAAGGACACACTGTACCAGTCCTAGCTGACACAACCACAACTGGCCAAACACTGCTAGCACAACATCAACAAACTGTTGATGATCTCCCACTGACCCATATTAGTCCTGCCATAGACAACTCCCCTGAGGATGAGCCCCACACCGAAGAAGGTACATTTTCCAATGCTTATAGTTTCATTCTCCGTTATAAAGTTATACTTTATAGATATATATATATATATATATATATATATATATACCTACCTTGATAGCTTGATGTAATGCTTAACTTTGTAGTTGCACCACGATCAAGAAAAACGAGGGGCCCAATAGTAGGGAAAATGTTCGTAGCTAAGCTTGCTGGGATGGAATCAAGATTTCTCCTTTCATCTATCGTAGGTGGCAGAAGGCCACTGGACCTAGAAGAATCTTGTAAATTAGCATCGGATGTAGGAATTTTCGTCAGGAATGAAATTCCTATCTTCCCAACATGGAAAGAGCACGTAGACACCTCTGCACATTTTGAAAAATTAGTGCACAGGTTACACGTAAGTCATCTTTCTCTTGGTAATGTTACTCATACTAGTATACCACATTGGCACGCCCCGTTCCTTCTAGCTTGTTGTTGGATCTATGTATATCACACCAACGGTTTATATTGTTGTGAACAGTTAAGGTTCGAGTTCGATGAGGACCAAGAGGAAGTAAAGCATGTTCTCAATAGTCTATTCTCAGACTGTCTGCGCCAGTATCGCAGCAGGCTAAAGAAGAAATACTTCACTGGAAAGATTACTGGGAGTGTTCCAACTATATCTCCTTTTAAGCAAATGACTGACAAACAGTGGGGAGATCTTGTGAAGCACTGGTCTGATCCAAAGAATATGGTATGATTTGTAAGACCGAGACCAGATCACATCTTGGATTCTTATTTATAGCAGTGTCTCACTAGTCTCCTTTTTGCAAAACAGAATCGTGAAAACTGCTGTAAACTTACTTCTTTTACTCTAGCCAGACGGATCTTTGTGAATCTTATAGTGCACATCTGCAAAAAGTAAGAAAGGTTTTATACCGCTATTTTAAATATTTTAGTAAAAGATCATGCAGAGTATATACACCAGTGTGCAGCTTATATTATGATCCTCCATTTCAACCATGTTATATTTGATTTATAAATGGTAGTACTAAAATGCAGATGTTACATAATGCAAGTAAAAGGGAACCAAACAAAGAGATGACTCTGCCAGAGATTTTTGAAGCATGCCAGAAGAACAAACTTGAAGTGATTGGAGAAGTCGCACAGAGTGTTCTTGTAAGTCTTCTCAAAGATTGAAATTTTGTGACGACTCACATCCCAACTTATAGGAGTAGTAAAGTACATGTCAATATGATATTATATATGTTTATTAAAATTCATGTGATGTGAATCGGACATGCCAAACTGTAGGAATAAAAGTAGGTCATACACATGATAAATCATCAGCAAGTTTCTCTATAGTAACTATCATGTTTACACATGTGTACGAACTGAATTTTTTGCAGGAAGATATGAAATTAGAGATGGCAAAACCCGGTAAAAATGGTCTGAAAAAAACCGATGAAGAATGTGTGAAGGCATTTTCTATGGCAATAAAAAAGAAAGGTATTGCCAAAAACACTTTCTTACGGAATGCTGGACTGCTGAAGTGCAAGTCCATGTCCAAGTCAAAGTATTTGCATGCTCAAGTTCTAAAGGAGCAACTCCAAGTAGAACGAGCTGCATCAGCTGCGCTAAGACTAGAAGTCGACAATTTTAGAACGATAGCAGCATAGAAGGAGGCCCTACTGGAGCAGGTTAGGAATGCTAGTAAGTAGTAAGAAGAGTATCTGCTAGATAATTGGAGATGAACGGGGACAGTGACAGGTCTCATTACCTTTGTCTTGTAAAATGGTTCCTTAGTCTGAGCATATTTCGTAGGTGCATTTATCTGCAATTGCTATGATCTTGGTGGTCGTTTCCTTGTTGTGATGTAGATTTTTTTTGAACCGGAATCCTGCTGATTGTTAATATTATAAGTGGATTGCCTAGCCCTTTCCATCCGTTCTGACTTGTGGTTCCGTTGGCTCGTGGATGAAGCTTGACGGTATCAGAGCCCATAGTCTCAAGTTCGAGTCATCGCTTTCACAAACCTTCTCTTCTCTTCTCCCGGTCTAGCCTTTTCTGTCAGTTTGGACTTTTTGTTGCGATGTATAAAGTGGATTGCCTAGCCCTTTCCATCAGTTCGGACTTTTGGTCGCGTTGGCTAGTGCATTAAAGCTTGACACTGATGATTTTCTATGATCCATTGATTTCCATCTTTCTACATACTGGTCTAGAAGCTTGTCAACTGGTCTGGTTCATTCATCGCTGTATTGAGTGCAATGAACGGAACAATGGCTTCTCCTTTGTGTTGTGCTGCAACACAACAGCTGTTCCTGCTTCTGTACAGGCGAGTTGTGAACAGAGATACTTATGTATGCTACCACATTTCGACTCCATTAATCAATAGCTTAACAACCCTCTAATTCAAAATCTCAACATTATTTCACACACTGAAATATTTTGTACACGTTTTGAATTGGAGAACATGGGAACCGACTTTGGTTTCTGATTATGACTTGATGTGACCCTAGGCCCTGGATTCCTGAGCAGAAGGTATGTGTAAAAACAAAGAGATTACGAAGTGCTAATTCCCTTTTTTTGTAAGTCCTGGTGGCATTGACACTCCTTTCTTACTTGCTATATTTTTTGGTGTTTATATATAATAGAGAATTACCAGCTTATTGTCGAACCCGTTAGATTTTGGGCAATAATTGTTACGTGGCTGCTTCTTAATTAAAGTTTATCATGTCATGTAGATGGATTTGTGAAAGATGCAGCGGGTCGTTCTTCAGATCGTCTACATGGGATTCCCATCTACATGTATGTTCACGGTTTCATGGAGTACTTTAGCTCATAGCAGCCACATACGATCCTGCAAGATTTGCATTTTTTTGACCTTGCAAGATTTGCATTCAATGTATCGCCAAGACGCGTCCGTGAGAACTCTAGAAACATCTTCGTCTGCCTGTTTTGGCGCGCGCAGTTCCCGAGCGAATCCAATGAATTTTGACCGTTCTCTTAAAAAAAAGGAACTTTGACCGTTGGATCAAGCGTTGGAGAACTGTTGTGCCAACGGCCAATAATTATGATCGTCGTAACCGATTTTCAACGTGATGATGAATTGATGTGACATTTGGCCGTACTAGTACGGTCTCATATTTTTGTATTACTTGGACTGTAGCCAAATTCGAAATCTCATTCCAGCGGCAAAACTTCCTGCCCGAAAAATACAAATATTTCACACGCTTCTAACTTCCCATTCTACCCTCGTAAAGATGACAACAATGTCCATGTATAAGTCGGTTATAGTTCTACCCGTCATTTTTTTTTCGATCACCACCTCCTAGCTCCGGAAACTCCCGAAAAAATTCATTTCTACTCTCTCCTTCCGAGACTACCCACCTAACTTCCTAAGTCCTCTCTCTCTCCCACCTCCACGACCACCGCACCGGAAACATCCCCGCCGGACTTCCCCGGCCCCACCCGAGGCCTCGCGATCCTCGCCATCCGGCTGCCTGCCCGCTTCATCGACGCCGCCATCAACCGGACCGGATCATCCCCGTCAACTCGAAACCATATGCTTCATTTAGTGGGGCTTACCGCACGGCTTTACTGCGGCATCGTTCACCCCACCGAAAGCCGTCACGGGATCTCGCTGGTCTCACCGCATTCTGGATTCAGCCCACCGACACCGTCGTGTATGAACCGGATCTGCTCACCGGCGCTGTGTATGATCTAAATCCTTCTACCTGTCGTTTTCTATTGCTTGCCCGCAAGTTCTTGTTTAATCTTGGGGGAACCTCATGAGTTAACGACGCGCTACGTTGCAGATGAGATGAGTAACTATGAAGTGTAATGGCCGTCTCTCCAACCCTAAGTAGCACATGTAGCGTACTTCATCACCGGATCTATCAACCCCAGGAAGATCTGCTGTGACTCCCAAAGAGTGCTTCTCCTAATGTAAGTCCCTTGTTTTAGCGCCATGTTCTGGGTTCAGATGCTTGTTTGTCTTAAGCTCTTTTAGTTCATTCCTAGCTATGACCGTAACACCTTGCTATTTTCTACTTCATTGCTAACTTTAAGTGTATTGAACATTTTGGTTTGCACTCCCTGCTTTGTAGATGTAGCCATCATAACTTCTATCTTGCTCAATCGTTGTTACAAAATTATACCAGAGGTATTATAGTAACATCCTCGTTATTATTTAGTTCATGGCCAATTTTAAGTACTTGCACATGTTGGTCGCATTCCCTGCTCTATAGCTTTTGGCATCGTGACTTCTATATTTGGTTTACATTCCCTGCTCCGTAGATCTAGCCATCATAACTTTATCTTGCTCAGCCGTTGTTACAAAAATTATGGTCTGCTTACTGTGTTGTTTGTGCCAATTTTTTACTCCATGAACATGTTGCCTTGCATTCCCCTGTACCACAGGTGATGCCATTGTTTTGTATCTAGTTCATTGTAAGCTAACAAAGTAAGGACTTAGTTTGGCATGCTATCACCCCTATCTAGCCCGTAGTACAAATAAACTTGTCATACTACTAGATAATAATTTTGCGTGCCATCTTGTTCTTCAAAAGCTGCATTATTGACTTGTTTCTCTCACTTGGCATGACGCTCACATATGGAAAGCTGAAACATATTGGTTTGCATTCCCTCTTATACAAGTTCACAGTTGATCCCACTATATTCTGTATCTGGTCCATCCTAAGCTCCAGCATTAACTATCCTCCATGTGTTGCTCATTACAAGTTTATATCCCTAAACATCTTGATTTGCATCCCCTTCACTATAAGTTCAGGAGTATTATTTAGTTCACGCCAAAATGAAGCAATTGCACTTGGCACATGTTGGTTCACATTCCCTCCTTTAGCTTTTGCCATCGTAATTTCTATTTTTGGTTTTACCTGCTCTGTAGATGTAGCCATCATAATTTCTATCTTGCTCTTAATGTTGTTACAAAATTTATATAAACTGCTACTTTCATGTTACAATCATGCCAATTTTTTACTCCTTGAACATGTTGGTTTGCATGGTGGACTCGACAGTAGTAAGTCCGCTGTTTCATTCTAACATGCTCGGTTATATTGGCTGTTGGTATGCTGCATGCACTCTTTGTTGCTTATTGGGCGCATTACAATGATCTTGTTATAACGACTAAATGATGAGTTCCAAATTCTTTGCCAAACAATATTGTAGTGTCATTGCCTTTCCATTGTTGCTGTCTTAACTTGTAATGTCTTTGTTTCAGATATAGGTGCTGCATGGACAACTTAAAAGATTGCCGGATCGCTTCATTGTATTGCTAGGTTTAATTACCATTCAATTTCTCTCGGTTCTGTAATATTTTTTTCAATGCCTTGCAACTGATGTAATATTTAGTTAGTTTTATAGTTTGCGCATTTTTTCTTTGGTGCTTGTGGTAAGAGAGGCTATCCGACAGAAATCAATGCCGCGTAAATATTTCAGTATCTAAACCACGAATTCCCATCCCTTAAACGGCCCAATTAAACGAAATCACATATGTGCCGCCCGCAAAATCCTGTGCTTATATTATGCCTAAGATATAAATGTGCTAACTAAACGGCCGGCCCATTTCATTTTGGGCCACCTTATTTGATTTCAGCTTCGTGACCCCACACACCAATTGGCCGGCCCACTTGCTTTGGCGTGCATGCGGACCCCACCAACTACCGGGTCAAGCCCACTAAAGAAGGTCAAATTTCATTTGATTTTTTGAGACCCCACATAATAAATGGGCTGGCCCTTTAAGTGGAAGCACTGTAGCTTTTGGTCTGCCCAATATCTTGTTGGGCCGGCCCACTTGCTATATTGTGGGACCCCACACACTAGACGGGTCGGCTCCTTTAACAGAAAGTGGGGCCCACCAGGCTTGCTGGGCCGGCCCACTATCTTGTTGGGGCGGCCCCCCTTGCTCTATGGTGGTCCCACATGGTAAATGGGTTACTTTTTAAGTGAAGGTGGGACCCACTCAGAAGGTTGGGCCATCATCTTGTTGGGCCGGTCTGATTTTTATATGGTGGACCCCATACCAAATGGGCCGGCCCATTAATAGGAATGTGGGACCCACCTGTGTGGGCCCGGCCCACTATCTTGGTGGGCCACTCCCATCGGCATATGGTGGGCCCCACACACTAAATGGGCCTGCCCTTTAACAGGAGTGGGACCCACCTTGTTTTTGGCCCGGCCCACTATTTTATAACGGCGTCACTTAGTTATATGTAAAGGACTCCACATATTAAATGGTCACTTTTTAACACAGATATGCGGGACCCACACTGCTTTGGCCCGCCCACCAGCTTGTTGGGTCACGACTTGCTATACGGTGGACCCCACACACTAAATGGGCTGGCCTTTTAACAGGACCACCTGTGTTTTTGGCCCCGCCCACTTGCTTCTTGGGCTGCCCACGTTTGTCAGAGCAAATTCTCACATGTTAAATGGCCTACCCATTTAACTTTAATCTGGAATCTAGGAGGTTAGGCCCTGCCCACGTAACTAATGGACCAGCCCCGCGATATAGTTGACCGGTCAAACTACGTCATCTGGCCCGGCCCGCTAAACGTGGCAGGCCTTGTGTGGGCCTACCATCTACCACTTGGGAGTTTCAGCTGTTAACGCCGTTAACCCAAGCAGCTAATCCAAGGCCTCGCCACGTTGTCATTGGCATTTAATGCCGCAATAACTGCTCCCGGCAACACTTCCGCAACGGTCCGATTTCCCGTGGCGGAAGGGCGCCCAAGCGCGCCGGACCGAAAAATCGTCGTTGGACTTTGCTTGACGCAGTTTCGATAACGGAACCCATATCGTCGGTTAGGGCCCATAGGCGACGAAAAATTCCCCTTAGTTGACGATTTTGGTGTCCATGGCAACTTTTCTTGTAGTGAAAGCTTCATAGTTTAGGGTTATTTGTTTTAATTACGTAGGGATCAGCTAGGTTAGTTACATATATATGGTTTAGGGGTTAATGCATGGCACATTACATATAGTTAATCTCAAGAATGTTTATACATGATAAGCTATATGTGCAAAGGAATTTTTCCCCCGTGAACTTGTCAAAATTCAAGTTTACTGCCAATGGAAACTAGTCCAAAAAAATTACAGAGGACCAAAAGTACTAGACAATAACTAATAGAACCTGCAACTTTACAAAAAGGGACCCCAAAACATATAGAAGAAAATCAATCGGAACTTTCTCGATCACATTATCGATCTCTGTCTCCGCATCCTTCCAAAGAATCTGTCGTCACGCACCACTTGGGACGGTGTCGCCGGTAGTCGCCAGACGAAGGAGAAGAAGGGCCTCAGCAACGGCATACGGCTCGAGAGGGTCGCTGAAAGTCCAAGATGTGCACGGCAAGACTGATGACTGGCCGTATGCCCCCGAGCTTCTGTGAACTTTAGCAGCCTGATTTAATCGGCGATTCCAAGCACGAACAAAGCAAGTTCGTCCTCGTTAGCGCCATCACATTGATGGCACCGTATCGGGGTTTGGCTCTAAGAAGATCCGCCGTATTCACCATAGGCCGCATCTGAAGCCGATGACGAGATCCCCGACCCCATTGCGCCATTCTGCTCATGGGAAACACTGGATCTAAGCTTACAACAACACTAACTCCCTCGGATCCAAATTAGCTGACTCAACTTTGCTTATCTAAACATGGATGTATCCACACATGTTTTTACTCTAGATACATACACGTCTAAGGAAAGTTGGATCAATTAATTTAGTTCGGAGGGTGTACAATATACATAGAGAAGTCGGCCTCGTCTCCGGCCGGCGAGGCCGCCGGAGAGAAGGGGGAGAGGAGCCGGGGAGTGGGAGAGACTCGAGAGAGAAAGAGAAGAGGAAGAAATGAGAGCTCCCTGGGGAAGAACATTATTTTTGTCGTTCTGCTCGTACTGTAGCTTGAAACTGAAAATTTCGGCCGCGCGCCAAATCATCCCGCCGCATCCATTCGAAAATCCCGTGACCAGTTTTACCCTTTTAACCTGGTCCGGAAGCTACAACCCACCGATCATGGAGGGCTCATTCGGTAACAATGAAATATCTTGCCTAGATCCCGAACCCTCCCCACAGGCCCACACCCACCCACCAACCATTCGCCCCATTAGCTCAAAAATACTCTCACACGCCAAAGTTTCACTCTCTACAAGATTAGATCTCTGTCAGCCGGCATACTCCTCCACAATAGCTTGATCGTGTTGATGTCCACCCACTCCGATCCGCTCCCGCCGCCCTCACCGCACGGATCTGCTTCACCGCCGACCCGCCACCGACGATCTGCTTCACCGCTCGACTCCGCCGCACCGACGGATCCGCTTCTCACCGCCGACTCCGCCACCGACTGTTTCACCGCAAATGTCGTATCAACTTCACCGAATACCTTGCCAGCCAACCAGATCTGCTTCACTAACGCCCGCTCTACCGAAACAAACACCACTGCCTCCGCCGCCGCTGGAATGCAAGTTGCCGCCCCGTCCACCCCGCCGCAGCTTGGTTACACGCGGGCCCGTTAGATCGCGGTGTTTCTTTAGCCATGTTTTGTGTATTTGCAGATCTCATATGTCGTTAACTTTCTTGATGTGTTGCTTCGCATGAAGTTTGTTTAAATATTGTACAGTACAAAAGCATTATCCTGTCGCTACCATCCTGTTCATTCTACTGACACCTGTGTGCATCCACATATTTATAGCCTTGTACCCATTCATTTGCTGCCAACTGTTTTTGTACTGCATGCTATTGTCGCACTGTTTTTATAGTCGTGCTATGGGCATTTCCAATCTGCTTGTTCTTATACCACGTCATTAGCTCACCGCTAGCTGTTTTCTCGTGTCTGCTATTCTCACACTGCTTTTATAATCATGCTATGTGCATTTCCAATCTGCTTGCTCTTATACCTCGTTTTTAGCTTATATAGTTATTGTTGCGTGCATGTCTGGTCTTTGTATTATCGTAGACTGACTTGTCAATGTTATTTTTCCTAGGGATTGATCATGCGAAACACTTATTAGAACATCCAACATTAACAGCGGGGACGCTAGGTAAGGTTGGAATCTGAGTTCGTGGTTGGTAATTTTGGCAGTTTCCTTCCGTTATTATCTATAACCTATATGCATTGTTCCTTATGCAAGAGATTAACACTTGGAACCCTGCCATAGCAATGCCATTCATGCTTTACTATGTTTCTGCTTATTTGATATGCTTGTCTTGGAGAAACTGCGAAGGTGATTTGAACCTGATATTTGGTCATTCTTAATGCCAGTTTACTTTATATGTGTAAAACCTTGGCATTACCCTACTCTAAATCTGAATGTCTGAAATTCGTATCTCATGCAAAGCAACATCTAGTTGGTTTTAATCCGATATCTGGTAAATATTGGCTTATTCATTTGGCATCTCAAGTTTTTTGTTATTTGAAACCAACTTGATTTGGTCTTAAATGTGATATCTAAACATAGATTAAGGATGGAGCAGGGGGATTAGCATTTCACTTGATGGCTGAACCTAAAATGATAAGCACATGTTGACTACGACTAGTGCACGCAAGAGAAGGACCTGCATGAGCTGTAAGAGGTGCTTAGTACATGCATCTATCTTATCTTGTGCTTATTTCTCAAGCATGCTGTTATCTGATCTCTACATTGTGTAATACATGTTTCAATAGTTAATTGTTGTAACTATGTTTACAATGTTGGCCTAATGCAGCTTTAATGAAGCGTACTATCATTAGAAGATAGTCATTAAAAAAGGATCCTCAGAGTTTTACCCTGCAACATTATGATGTAAGTTTGTGCTTAGTAAAAGTTCCATACATGTCTTATTTATGCAACTTGTTATTATCTTATATCTACATTTCATAATAAATGTTTGCATAGTTCATCGTTTAACTCTCTTTTTGCATTATTATCAGAACGGCCAGATGAAGCACCATTAATGTTGAGGCCCACAAAAAGTTCTGATCTTTCTTCTCGATGCATCTTCATAGCCGTCAACCTAGGAACATTTCTTTCATCAGACAATAAATATCTCAAGGCTGTACTTTATAAAAGACATGGTATTGCTGCGTTAAGATCTGTAGCTGATATGTTGACAAAGAGTACACAAGATTCAATCAAGACGATTGCCAAATGTCAACGTGTTATTGATGATGCTAATAGAAGTCCTCAATGATTCTATGTAATTTTTTTATTTGGGTACATTAATTGCCTTGTAATTTTCCTATTTGTTTTATTTGTGTATGTACTTGTGTGTATCATTGAAATCAGATTTTAGGCTCATGAAATCCTAATGCAAGTTGACTGTCAAACAAGTAGGCCTCATAACAGATTGGGTCGCCCACTTCATGAAAGGACCCATCATTTTAATGGGCCCACTCTCTTTAGTAGGCCGACCCGTTTACACGATAATGGGCTCCACATGCTTATTGGGCCGGCCCACTGTCTCTATGGTGGTCCCACACGGTAAACGGGTCGCCCTTTAATAGGAAGGGACTCCACCTCGTGTTTTTGCCCAACATCAAAGCCGCAGTTGGGCCTACTTCACTTTCTATATGCGGACTCACACACCAAAATGGGCTCTACTTTTTAATAGGAAGGAAGGCGGGACCCACTCTTGCGTGGCCCGGCCCACTATCTTGTTGGGCCGCCCACTTTCTATATGGTGGACCCCATATACCAAATGGGCTTCACCATTGTCAGGAATGTGGGACCACTCGTGTTTTTGGCCCGCCCACTATCTTGGTGGGCTAGCCCCATTTGCTATATGGTGGGCCCCACATACTAAATGGGTCGTCTTTAACGCAGGAAAGTGCACCCACTCGTGTTTTTGTCCGCCCACTACTTTGTTGGGCCTACCACTTGCTATATGGTGGACCCCACAAACTAAACGGGCCGACCCTTTAACTGGAAAGGGACCCACCCCTGTTTTTGGCCCGGCCCACTAGCTTGTTGGGCCGGCTCCACTTGCTATACGGCAAGGACCTCACACACTAAATGGGCCGCCTTTTGAACAGAATGTGGGACCCACCTGTGCTTTGGCCCGGCCCACTTGCTTCTTGGACCGCCCAGCTTGTCGGTATGGTGGACCTCATATGTTAAATGGGCTCGCCATTTAAGTTTTGACCAAATAACCTTAGAGGTTAAGCTCCGGCCCACGTAACTAATGGACCAGCCCAGCTATATAGTTGACCGTTCAAACTATGTCAGGCCCGGCCCGCTCAAGACGTGGCAGGCCTCGTGGCCTACCATCTACCACGGGGTTTCACTCGGTTAACGCGTTAACTGGCAAAGACCCATGTCGCGGACGGTGTCGCTTGCATGACGTCGGCGTCAACAAAGCTCCGAAACACTCCCGCAACGGTCCCATTTTCCGTGGCGGAAGGCGCCAAGCGCGACGGACCGAAATAATCGTCGTTGGACTTTGCCTGACGCAGTTTCGAACCCATATCGTCGGGTTAGGCCCATAGGCGACGAAAAATGCCCCTTAGTTGACGATTTTGGGACGTTGTCTATCAGAACTTTTCTTGTAGTGGTCGCGCGAGGCCGAGTGACCGACAATAGAGCAGGTCGCACGGTCGCGCGAGGCCGCTCTCGGACTGGATGTTGCGCGTGTGGGTAGGTACTAGATGACGCTTAGCTGCTTAGGTGCTTGGCTGCTAAGGTGCTTTGCTGCTTGGGCGGCAGCCGCGGGGAGAAATCTAGGTAGCGGCGCGGACAGTTCTTGTGAAGAAGGGATGATGATTTTACGAATATTCTGTTTTTCATTTTTAGTTTACAGGGTTTGTTCCATGCTAGCCATTTTGCAACCCGTAAACACGTTTTTGAAAGACTGAACTCGAGTTTTTCGGTTTACACTTTTACAGGTTCTCTTAGAGATGCTCTAACCAGGTGTTGCCATGTCAAGCCAAAGGAGTTTCTTTGCCAAGTGTAACACGGACGTAGGCAAATCGGTTGAAATATTAATAAAAAAAAGCATGTGCCATGAAGACAGGCCGTGTCACCATCATTTAGGGGAGCGTCCCCATCCAAAGAGGAATAGGCGGTCGCTGCCCGCATCGCTGGAGGCCCCCCGTTGTTCGAGACCTGATATTTGTCTTTGACCTACTTCGTGAGCAGCTCCTCCGTGCAGAACACATCGGCGCCGATGCGACCTGAAGAACTTGAGGCTTCGAAGATCCACAGCCTCTCTCTAGGCATCCATGACGCCGTGGAAGGTGGCGAGGAGGTCTGGGTCAAACTTGGTCACTTGGCAAAAAAATTGAAAATATTTTCAAAATAAATTTTAAAAACTAAAATCGCGCCTTGGTCTTCTTTAAGTGTAATAGTTGCAACAAAAAAATGATAAACAGTGATTTTCATGATTGTCGTAATAAAAATTAACAAAACAGTATCATGCTGATTTCACTAGAAGCAGGCCAGATTTGAACTAAGCGTCATGTTTCATTTGTTCCAGATTTTTTGGAAAAGTATATTTTGGAACCACAACGTGTTTTTTATTAGAGTTACGATGTCGGTTTTGGGCGGTTACCTTTGGTGTGCCTTGCAGTCCTCGTTCTTGCAAAAAGTCATTCTTGCTGATCCTAATTTAAGCACACAAAAAATGAAGAACCTTCCTAAGACGTTATCCTAGTTGCGAGAAAATTACAAAGTTCCAATATAGAAGTTATTCTAAAAACCTTTCACAAAATAAGCTACCTCCTATGAGATTCTCTAGATTAAATAACGCTAGGTCATAGCCTTAAACATGACATAGTTTACCGGAATGAGCCAATATTACGCATAGGTGTGGGCATTGGAATGGGAAGCATTGTAGCTTGGCTTTATGAGCTTTTCTTTCCTATCCATGAAAACCCATTTTTCATTGTGCACGGACATGGGCCTTGGGATGGGAGAAATGTTGGATTTTTTAGTTTCCCTTTCCTAGCCACGGAAAATCCATTTTTCATCTTCCCATCATTGAAACAAGGTTTTTTGTGTGAAGCAGCTATAAGAAACGCAATCGGCAATGATATGAAACATTTGAACAAAAATAGAAAAACACTTCCATACTAGCGCTCACATACATACGCGTGCTAGCTTTCTAGAAATTCATGGTATCTATAATATCTAAATAGGAGCAACCCATTATGTGTAATTTTCTCTTAACATGCAAACATGTCACATCATCTGAGTTCTTCCTATTGGTTGTCATCTGTCCCCACCATATGTTAGAGATTGCATGCTTCCAGTCATTTGTTCTATTTTCACCCCCAAATAAATCATCTTTTCTGGAGACTGAACTGCTATCAACCCTTCGACTACGCCAGTGGCCCTTCCTCTTCACCTACACTCACGCATCACTTTGATGGAACCCGTTTCTCTTCATCTTCTCCAAACTAGCAACCGATGGAACAATTATGGCACACCAATTTCCCATTAATAAATTGAGCATTTGAGCTGCGCTATCTCCATCGTCTAGATGGAGGCAGTACCCCTGCACCAATATAGATTTCCCATTGGTGAGCCACCTCTTCCCGTTCTCCAATTTTTTAATGACCTTTCTCCACTGATTTTTGGTTTAGCAGGATTTATTATCAGGAAGATAATGGACTGGACGGGGGGATTTGCTGGCCTGGGTCATCCACCCTCATCCTCGGCTGGTACGCTCGTGGTTGACGGAATTAGTATTGAACCCTTGCTATTGCCGATGGTCCGCTTCAGCTCGCCTGCCGAATCAAGTTAAACCAGATTTTCCCTCAATTCCAGTCCTCGTGTACTGTTTTACCGATTTACTCATATTTTCCTGCTGTTCTGTTGTTGATTGTTTGTGTTCTACCTCTTCTCAGTACCTTGATTTTTTTATAGCATATAATCTTGCAGTTCCCATATTGATTATTTGTATACTGTCTCTGCTCGGTACGCTTATTTCATATTGCATAAGTTGGATCTCTAAATTCAGAAGTACATATGCTGTATATACATTCTTGTGTTACCCACGTAGTTTCAGCTATAGATGACTCGCAGTGGCAACATTAGATTTGTTCTGGATGCAAAATTCAGAAGTACACGTGCTGTTTTGAAACTCTTGGGTTACCTTATGTGTTAGTTTTTTTCCAAGATTGCTAATCCAGGGTACAGCGTGTACTTTTCTAGATTTAATTTTCTAAATCAGATATTCAGACTAACGTCTTTTCGTGTTACATTTGTGAGCAGACATAGAGGAAGTGATGCACACTATGCGGGCTAGCTATTACCTGTAACACATGTAAGATTTCCTTGGAACGGGCTAAGGGCATCTGCAGCGGGCCGACGCATTTCGGACGTCCGAAATATCCGTTTGCGTCGGACCGCAGACGCGTTGTGGCCCAGGGCGACCGTTTGCGTTGGGGGTAGCTCCAGCGGTGTGGACGCATATTTTATCCGGGGACAGCGTCAAGGTCGCTAATGGCGTTTTACGTCCCGTCGAGGACTGCCGCGATTAATCTGTTCCCGCGCGACGACGATCGTTCCCGCGCGTGCCCAATACATTCGCAGTTTCGCCGGCGTTTCGCGCGCTGAAACGCCTGCGCGCCAACGCCGTTTCCCGCCCCGCCGTTGCTATATACGGTGGACACCGCGGGTGCGACGGGCACACCTCACCCTACCATCCATCCATGGCGGACCACATGAGTTGGGAGCAAGTTGTTGACATTTGCCGCCAGCTCCACCCGGAGGAGGAGGAGGACGAGGTAGCTGCCGCCGGCGTTGAGGCCCAGCAGCTGGACCTGGAGGTCGCGGAGGCGGAGGCGGAGGTCGCGGAGGCGGAGGCGGAGGCGGCAGAGCGCGCGGAAGGGCGCCTCGCGGCGACCAGGGCGGAGATCGCCAACGCCATGGCCGAGCTCGCCGACGCCAGGGCCGAGCTCGCGGAGGCGCGGGCGGCCCTCGCGGCTCCTCCGGCCGACGCCGTCATCCACGACATCGCGGACGACGACCCCCCGTGCCCAGGCGCTTCGAGTGCGCCGGCGACCAGCGGGTTCTGCTCGCGTCCTTCGAGTCCCTGGCAGGGGACGCCCAGCGCCGCCAGGCTTTGGTGGCGGAGGAGGAAGCCGCCAGCTATGCGATGGCCATGGCTAGGGGGTTAATGTGCTCCGACCTGGACTCGCTCCAGCGTAGGGGCCGTTCTCCCGCGCGGGTCGAGCAGGAGAACCGGGAGCTGGAGGTCGCCATCGCCGCCAGGGACGAAGCTGTGGCGGCGGCGGCTAGGGACAGGGCCCGCTTCGTCGCCCAGGTGGCGGCGATCCAGGCCGAGGAGGACGCGGCGGCGGCGGTCCAGGCGGCGGCGGAGGAGGAGGCCCGGGCGGCGGCGGCGGTCCAGGCGGCGAAAGAGGAGGAGGGCCGGGCGACGGCGGAGGCGGCGGCTACCAAGGTGGCCTTTGCGACGGTGACGGCCCTGTGGGACAGCTCCCTGGCCGAGGCCCTCGAACGCCGCAGGCGGCAGGACGAGATGTCCCTTCGCCGGCGTGCGCAGCGCGAGTGCAACAAGCGCTCCCGCTGACGACGACGGCGCCGCCCCATCCGGCGGCCAGTAGTAGGGCGCGCGACTGCGAGTAACCGAGGCCGGTGTAGGCCGCGCGACGGCGAGTAGGTACGGCCGTTGTAGTTTTAGGTTAACTCGACTAACCATCTCTGTAAAGATGGTCCTTTTGGCCAATCAATAGTAATGAAAAAACTTTTGCTTAAATAGTCACTGCCGATCGGGCCCGGATGCACCCAACGCGGACACTTTCCGCGACCGCGCAGCGTCCGCGGAGACGCAAACCTGCCGCATATTTGGGCCAGGTTTGCGTCTCCGCGGACGGGCCGGTCACTTTGCGTCGCCCGCTGAGCAGGGCCCAGACGCATTTCCGGTCACGGCGGACGAAAACAGTCGCTCAGCGACCATTTGCGTCGCGCCGCTGGAGATGCCCTAATGTCTATCACCATTCATTGCCGTAGTTGTTCTATGAATGACAGCAAGCTCTCTCTATGAAACAGGCTATCCTAACTTTACCAAATCTGAAATTTTGTGTTGTGTTAACTGCAATAGAATTGTGTGTATTATGATAATGAAATGCCATGCGGTGAGTTCTCTATCTTGGTTGGCCATCGCTTTTTCAGTCAATTTTGTCTCACTAATTTAGTTAATTTTTGAAACATTGTCTCACTAATTGCTATATATACTGCCTTCACAATGCAGCAGAGTTCTTTAGTCGTTCAGAAAATATTTGTTACATATAAACTTTGTACAATTTTCTCGTGGGTTTGGCATGATTCTTGGACTAGTATACTTACAGTTGTGCACTTTTCACTCATCAAAATCAGGTCTCTTAAGTTGAATGTCCAACTCCAGTACCCATCTGTCTCTTTTGTGTTTGATTTACTACTTAGATTCAGACCTGCAGTGTTTCCACAAAAACAGGCAGCCCCTTTCTGTGAAGCTGTATATACAAGCCTAACTGACTGGTGCAACTCAGATCGACGAACAAAGATATATACTGGATAAACAAGGTTTTTTCCCCGCACCTTGCGTGAATATTTCTTATCAGAGGTGAAACATGTTTGCACTCTTAGTGTCAAACAACATATATTTAATGCTTTTCATGTTTAGTTTATTGTGTTTGTTGGGTTAGTCTGCAAATATATGTTGATAATTTCAGGACTAATTTCTAATTTTCTTTCCATGCAACTGACCAAGCAATAATATATATATATCCAACCTTATATTATCTGTTTTTTCTAGAGGTTAATACAAAAAAACAATCTCGAGAATCCAGATTGATTAAAATTTGTAGCCATTTATGTGTGAAACTTCAAGCGATATTGTACTAGCACCACTTCTCACTTTTATCGTGAATCCCTTTCATATGCAATGATTGGGTTTGCTCTCCAGCCACTTTATTTTAGTAATGGTGTCATAAATTGACACTCATTGTTGTAAAATCGATGATATATGTTACTTACAAAAACTTTTTTTTAGTGATTTGATCTGTGACTTACAAAAACTCATTGTTGTAAAAAATATTTGGTGCATGGATTTTTTTATTTTCCTTCCTATCTTGCATACATCAAACCCCTGAAATTGTTTAATTTTTTTTTGATGGAACATGTGGTTAATAAGCATTGTCAAGTAACTATTTTTTACTTTTGTCCAGTGTATCAAAACATTTGTTCCTAATAATTCCGCCGCAACGCGCGGGGTATCATCTAGTTTTTATACGGTGTCCTTCCTATTTTGTTGGAAGCGGACCAGACTTGAACTAAGCGTCAACTTTTCCTTGTTCTATATTTTTTAGAAAATTAATTTTTAGGTCCACAAAGTGGTGTTTTATCAGAGGTACAATGTCGGTTCCGCGCACATCGCATGAGCATGAGAGAAAAGAAGAGTTGAAACCTAATATCTTTGCCTAGTGTCAAGTTTGAACACTAGGAAAAGCTAGTCTTTGTCGAGTGTCGAGGTTTTACACTATCCAAAGCTAGTATTTGCAGAGCGTGCTTTAATTGGCACATGGTAAAGGTTGACGAGGTCAAACTTCACCCCAAGTAGCCATGTGGCACACGTCTTTGCCGAGTGTCCAACTTTGACACTACGCAAAGATTTCCTTCGCTGAGTGTCAAATTTCAACACTCAGCAATGAACACATACTAGAAGGACCTTCCGCGCTGCTGCATGTCACGTGATGTATGTGCATGGCACACTTATTTAGTGCACCTAGCTATGTATTTTCTTACTTAAAGGGATCAAATTAAACTGAATATAGCATGATGTATCGCATTGTAATCTGCTTCAAACTCACACCAGTACACCCTTCGTCTCCCACGTCAACAATTGTGAGATGGATGCACTAATTCATAGAACAGATGATGTAATGCAGCGTTGCTGGACCTTATAACCTGGGAGAAGGGATTGGTGAGAGACCACAGATTGAACCATGGTCTTTTTCAGATAGATTGCAGCGTCAAGGGAACTACGAAGTACAGGACACCATGGCGGAGAGAAAAGGATAGGCCAAGTATGAAAAGGAGAGTTGGTATGTCTCCGCTCAATGAATGGTGGAGAGGGAGAGCTAGGTAGCTCGATGTCAGTTTGACCGGTGGATCATGACAACCGTCAAAACCCTGAAGCTCGCAGTTGCTGTGTCGGCCTGCTAACAAAGCCGCAAAACCAGACTACTTGATTTATATGCCCAATTCATGATCCACATTAATCATTCGGGCATCCTAAGAGAAGCAACCAGGTAATCTCGACAGAAAATATCGATAAAAAAACCATAATTGTAGCACACATATTTATATGACACAGAGTATTATTGTTTTTCATACATGGAGTAATGTATCGTATTCAATTGGTAATTCTAGTATACATATCAGTTCTACATGGTATAATACAACTATTTGACAGGACAGCTAAATAACTTAGCTTTTTGGAAATTTTGTTACTTGCATTGCAAAATACTCCGTTGATGTCACACATTGACGCCTATCTTTTGGCCATCATCAGCAGAACGGGCAACCCAAGAGCCCTTTACTCCAACTGAAAGGGTTGGGGGGGGGGGGGGGGGGGGTCACTGCCAAAACATCAACAGCTAAGAGGATTCTCTTTTGCAAAGATACAATAACACAATCCTTGTTAGAAAACTTTTGCCCACAACCAAACCATTTAGATCGATAAGAGATAAAGTATACATATATAGTAGAGTTACTTCATTGTGTTTGCATAATAAAGGCCACTCCTAGCATATCAAAATTTTCGCTTTTGCTTCCGTACGCACCCACCACAAACTCGCCAAATCGCGAAAACACACGGACGGTTAGGATTCCTTCATACCGATTCGGGTCTGGGGGCATGATCGTCATATCCTGTGTACTTCGGGTTTGGCTGGGTTCGTATCAGCCCACGTACAAGCCCGTATGACCCATACCTCTATGTATTATACGCCTACGTGTCCACGCGCGGCCACGACGGAACCGCCGAGATATAAATATCTTTCTCCCCTGTCCTCTTCAGCACATCTATCCAAAGCAAAAGCAATCCCCAAATCGGGCAAAAAACCCTAGGTCAAGAACAGCACAGCTCGCTCTCGTGCTCGCTCGCGCTCGTCCATGGAGAGGGGGAAGGGGAAGGAGGGGAAGGGCAAGGAGGCGGCGGTTGAGGAAACCCAGTTGGCCGCTTCATCGGCGGGCGGAGCTGCCCCAGATCTGAGCTCCGCTTGGGGCCAGAGGACGGTGGCTGCACCGGCGAGCAAGAAGCGTGCGCACGAGACAGAGGCGCAGAAGCGGCGGCGCAAGAAGAAGAATCTGAAGAACCGCGAGAGGCAGGAGAGGAAGGCGGCGGGGCTCAAGATCAACAGCCCCGACGACGTGCCCACCTTCGACGAATCCGACTCCGCCGACCCGTCCGAGGTAAATTTCTCCGCCGACCCCGACGACATGCAGGAATGCCTTGCTCGCTCGCAAGCTTGTACGAAATCCGTGGATTTGGCTAATCTATATGCTGTGAATTTGTTGTAGTACCAAGCCATTTTGATATTTCTAGTAGTTCCAGAGATGAATTTGAGCTTGCTCAAGTGTTCATCTCAGGTTCTTGCTTGGTTGGGTTCCCTGTAATCCCTATCTGCTGATAAATAAGGCTATCTAGTTTGATTAGCTTGCTATTATGACTGGTTCCTAGCAATTATATGGATCTAGGCACTGGATGATTCACTTATCACTTGTGCCTGCTTGCAATTAATGTCTAGACAGGTTTTAGATTAACTGCTACTACATTGTATGGACACAGAAGTTGAAATGTGGCTCCAATACTTGCAGATGTTGCCTGTTAATCACTGCATGGTAGCCTTGGTTGCTTTACTAGAGCTTTGCCTCCAGTAGAGTGTCATGTGCAAGCCATGATGCTGTAAGCTTGATCATTTGGTGTTGTTATTGTTACTAATTGAACTATGGTTGCTTGCTGTGTAAGGATATTCACTGGAATTCTTTATTGATGAACTGTGTATTGGTAATGATTCAATTTGTTTGAGAAGAATGGATGGATGCCAACTATTGTTGGATTAATATTCATCACAATCTGAATCTGTCCATATTATGATGATTGATGCTATGGCTGTGGCTTACTAGGTTTGATGTGACCTCAGTAGCTCTTGCTACTGCTACTGGTTGATCACCTTGATGGATAAACTGTTGGTTTTTATTAATAGAGATCCTCACAGTAGGGTATCATACATATGAATGCCACTATGATTGTTTTATGAAGAAAATAAGGGTTTCTGATGGTTTAATAGCTAGGTGGTGCTAGGTGGTGTATGTGGTTGTCAAAGCTTTGTGTGTATCTGGTTTATACTTGGATATGCTTGTATTTCATACTATTTTGCATATCTGCATCTACTGGGCACTCCAAGTTTTTGTTTGCCTCAAATATTGCTAGCATCACTTGGTCTATACGAAGTGATGACTAATACCTTTTGAGCATCTGCTCATTGGTGTGATTTGAGCATGCATATTGATGGATTGGATCCTCTGGATCCTTTCCAGGTATCAAGTATACCTTTCTCCAGCATCTAGACATAGTGTTTTTCTTCTGTGATGGTATTGCCACTTGTTCCATTCCAAACACTAGTTTTTGTTTAAATTAGATATGGTATGTATAGTTACTAACTAATGTGCATTTATACAAATAATTACTTTGCATTGTTTTCATTCCTTTTCTATTTATAGTCATTACATTGTTTGTATGCAATAGCAGCTAATTAACCTAATTTACTTCATCTAACAGGAGGATCCTTCGGATGAAGTCGGTTCTGACCGGGAGGATAGGGACCAGAAGAGCAGGCATGTTCTCCGCAGGCTTAGGTCTGGGGAGATTCGCTACCTTCTTGGCCCAGGGAGGTTCAAGTGCCCCTGGTGCAGCCGCAAGGAAATGCCGACGGACTTCCTCGGCATGTACCAGCATGCCACCTACACTGGTGTTGGCAGCGGGCAGACACCCGCACACATCAGGGCCAAGCATGCCGCCTACGGCCTGTTCCTCAAGAAGTACGCCCCCCGGCAGTAGGAGCATGCGGAGGATGGTGCCGACCTGCCTGCCTACCTGCCTGCCGACCTGCCTGCCTACCTGATGCCTCTTTCTTTAGTTGTGTGTTTATGTTAAACTCTGTCGTGCTTGTGGTGTTGAAACTTGGTTAATGCTGTGTTCAACTATGTTTCTATTTAAGTATGTGTGAACTATGTTTCTAATTAAGTATGCTTAGTGTTTAAGCATGTGTATGATGTGCTTACTACATATGCTGATGTGTTGTGCATGCTTGGCCCTGTTGTGTGCTTGGATGCTAGGTAAGCATGTTCTATTTGCTGCTGTTGATCTAGCCTGTTAGCATGATGTAGTGACAAAGATATATATTTTTTTAGATCAACAGGGGTTGCCCCCCAGCCCCAATTTCATTGAAAAAGAAGCCAAGTCTATTACAGGATTAAAACTAGACACCAACAAAATAAAAGGAAAACAGGGTTTACTGGGGAGATTGGCTGCCATCCCAACCAACTCCGAAATACCAGAAAAGCCTGGAACAGGTTTAGAGCAGTGATCACACACTGAAAACAACCGCCATCTAAATCCATTACACAAACCAAACAGATAGGTAGGACACACTAGCACAACTCCCATGCTTCAATTCACCAAGTGACAAAGATTTTGCCAAAGTAAGCGTTTGATTATAGGAAATGTATTGTCAGTTTTGCTCAGTTGTGTTGCAGACGATTTGTACATAATTGATAAGGTATTTTCCAGTGGAAATGGGGGAAAACCTCTGGTAATCTAAAATAAAGACGGCGTGTTGGCAGTAGGGTGGAGTTGTTATCTTATGTGATACTTGACAGCAACAAATCTCTCAGTCAACAACAACAAATAGCTCATTTCACAGCTACAACACTCACAGCAGACAGCAGCCCAATCTAGACTTGACTAATGGGCCAACTCCATCCAATTAGGCCCATTAGGCTACATATAAAACAGGAACAACTATCTCATTTAACAGCAACAATAATCGCAGCGGATAGCCCAATCTAGATTTGACTAATGGGCCATCTCCAACCAAATTAGGCCCATTAGGCTAGTTGAGGTGGTACATATTAAATATCAAAAAAATGAAGCAAAAAATGGGTGTTGCCGCGACTCGAACCGCACACCTCGTGGGAAGTCGTCTCGCAGGGGTAGTCTGGTAACCAGTGGGACGGATAGATACATATTGACACTCACAAGTAATAAAGGTATCTATACTCATTTTATCACTTCCGTTAGGTTACTAAATGCATGTTTGTACATTTTTCAACACACAGATCTTTGTGTAGTCTATTATATACAATTCACTAATTCACTAATTGAATATGAAATAGATAATTCAATATGAATCTTAACACTAAATTTGTAATATATATGAATAACAACTTAAAAAATTGAAAATAGCTAAAATTCTTGTCTTAGTGGATTAGAATTTTTTTGTTTTTTGTTGGGTTTTGTAAACAATTTGGTACAAGAAATAGTAGTCATTTGAGGACGAACATGTTTGAACACACATAGAGACTCACTTAGATTACATAAATATGTCACTTACATAAATAAGGATGTAAACAAGTACCACCGTCGTTACATAGATAAGTCCAGGGACACGACACGGTACAATATATAAAAACACGGCATTTTAAATAAACACGATAAAACTAAAAAGTAGAGAAACATGCATGACAAGCTTCACGAAATTCCTCCTCAACTTTCTTCCACCCTGGCCGCGCTACTCGACCACCGTACGTCATCAACACCTCACTCCTCGTAGGGGAGGCAGTGCATCTGGTTTTCGGTGGGGAAGATGCACTCGCAGTTGGTGAAGATGTTGTACGTCGTGAAGAAGATTGACTCGCAGCCGCACCAGAACACTTGGCCGAGGAGCTCGTACGCGTCCCACGGGTTGGTGAGGGTGACCGTGAGCAACTTGAGGGTGACGCCGTCACGAACCTCCTCGAGGTGGAACATCGGCGGCGAGCCCGGTGGGAGGTGGGCGAAGCCGGCGGTGAAGAATGCGTCGGCGAGCTCGACGGGGCTCCTCCACCTGGATTGCGCCCACACACGGAGCGTGCGCTCGACGAGGACGCCCGGCGGGTAGCGCAGCTCTGGCACGGTAGGCGGCCGAACGAAGGTCGGTCCGACGTACTGCATCTTCTGGTGGTGCTTTGGGGTTCTAGGAAAGGATGAAGGGCGTCGTGTCTGGAGTGGAGCTGGGTGGTGTGTGGGAGAGGAATGTAGACGTATAAATAGGCTAGAAAAATGTGGTGTGGGAGACGAAGATTGTTGTTTGGCGATGAAACGACGCGAGTGACGCGTGCATGTAGCCGTTGCCGTTTCGCACATTAATCGAGGGGGTGTCCCGTGTCGTTGTCGTTTTACACTGAAACGGGGCGGCGCGTCTGCTATCAGCTGAATCGACCGCACTGAAACGGGGCTTGTGGCTCATTCATGGCGACGTCGTGGCGATGCATGCATAGCTGAGTCACTGCTGCGGGGCGCATGCATGCCGTCGTCGTCGCTTCCCGCGCATGCAGGCCTAGGCCGGCGCATTGCACAACGGGCACAAGGCCAGACCGCAACACGGCCCAACAGTCCATCTAGCGTGCCCGCTCGGAACCCCCACCCGTGTTCAGGAAAAAAAAGGAGTCCAGCCAATCAGATTGCTGTATATTCAAATATTCCTAAAAATTTCAGAGAAAATCTAAAAAAAAAAATCTTCAAAAACAGTCTATACATATCAAGTAGATGTCTAGGAAATTTATTTGGGTCATTTAGACAAGGTCGAAAAAAAACATGCTTAGAAATGAGGCCGTTTACCCTACCTTTGGAGCCTGTTTCTGGCACTTTTTTGACCAACCCTGGGATGACCCCATATTGTCGGCAGTGGTGCACCATGTCATTTAACACACTTCAAGCCATGAGTTTTGCAATTTGCATGTGTGAATGCACTTGTTCATGTGGTGTACACCCCTCAAATACATGTTTCTCGCTGTCAAAACAGTGGATCGTCTGACGGCGCGTGTGCATGGTGGTCCCATCTTTTGGGATCTGCTTCAGCATGTCATGCAAACACCACTTACATCACCATCCATGGAAGAAATCATGTGCTCCTTGCCTAGCAACCTCACGGGAGCCCGCACACATGGTTTACGTGCAAAACGGCTCTACCCAGGCCACAAAGTGGGCCCACAACCCTTGGGTGACCCCATGTTGTGGGCACTGGTGCACCATGTCATCCCACCCACTCCAAGCCATGGGTTTAGGGTTTTTCATGTGTCAATGCCCATGTTCATGTGGTGTAGACCCCTGAAATATAGGGTTCTCGTCAGAACAAGGTGTCAAAACAGTGGATCGTCTGACGGCGCGTGTGCATGGTGGTCCCATCTTTTGGGATCTGCTTCATCATGGCATGCAAACACCACTTACATCACCATCCATGGAAGAAAGCATGTGCTCCTTTCCTAGCTACCTCACGGGAGCCCGCACACATGGTTTACGTGCAAAACGGCTCTACCCAGGCCACAAAGTGGGCCCACAACCCTTGGGTGACCCCATGTTGTGGGCACTGGTGCACCATGTCATCCCACCCACTCCTAGCCATGGGTTTAGGGTTGTGCATGTGTCAATGCCCATGTTCATGTGGTGTAGACCCCTGAAATATAGGGTTCTCGTCAGAACGAGGTGTCAAAACAGTGGATCGTCTAACGGCGCGTGTGCATGGTGGTCCCATCTTTTGGGATCTGCTTCACCATGGCATCCAAACACCACTTACATCACCATCCATGGAAGAAATCATGTGCTCCTTGCCTAGCTACCTCACGGGAGCCCGCACACATGGTTTACGTGCAAAACGGCTCTACCCAGGCCACAAAGTGGGCCCACAACCCTTGGGTGACCCCATGTTGTGGGCACTGGTGCACCATGTCATCCCACCCACTCCTAGCCATGGGTTTAGGGTTGTGCATGTGTCAATGCCCATGTTCATGTGGTGTAGACCCCTGAAATATAGGGTTCTCGTCAGAACGAGGTGTCAAAACAGTGGATCGTCTGACGGCGCGTGTGCATGGTGGTCCCATCTTTTGGGATCTGCTTCAGCATGGCATGCAAACACCACTTACATCACCATCCATGGAAGAAAGCATGTGCTCCTTGCCTAGCTACCTCACGGGAGCCCGCACACATGGTTTACGTGCAAAACGGCTCTACCCAGGCCACAAAGTGGGCCCACAACCCTTGGGTGACCCCATGTTGTGGGCACTGGTGCACCATGTCATCCCACCCACTCCAAGCCATGGGTTTAGGGTTTTGCATGTGTCAATGCCCATGTTCATGTGGTGTAGACCCCTGAAATATAGGGTTCTCGTCAGAATGAGGTGTCAAAACAGTGGATCGTCTGACGGCGCGTGTGCATGGTGGTCCCATCTTTTGGGATCTGCTTCAGCATGGCATGCAAACACCACTTACATCACCATCCATGGAAGAAAGCATGTGCTCCTTGCCTAGCTACCTCACGGGAGCCCGCACACATGGTTTACGTGCAAAACGGCTCTACCCAGGCCACAAAGTGGGCCCACAACCCTTGGGTGACCCCATGTTGTGGGCACTGGTGCACCATGTCATCCCACCCACTCCTATCCATGGGTTTAGGGTTGTGCATGTGTCAATGCCCATGTTCATGTGGTGTAGACCCCTGAAATATAGGGTTCAGAACGAGGTGGATCGTCTGATGGCGCGTGTGCATGGTGGTCCCATCTTTTGGCATCTGCTTCATCATGGCATCCAAACACCACTTACATCACCATCCATGGAAGAAATCATGTGCTCCTTGACTAGCTACCTCACGGGAGCCCGCACACATGGTTTACGTGCAAAACGGCTCTACCCAGGCCACAAAGTGGGCCCACAACCCTTGGGTGACCCCATGTTGTGGGCACTGGTGCACCATGTCATCCCACCCACTCCTAGCCATGGGTTTAGGGTTGTGCATGTGTCAATGCCCATGTTCATGTGGTGTAGACCCCTGAAATATAGGGTTCTCGTCAGAACGAGGTGTCAAAACAGTGGATCGTCTGACGGCGCGTGTGCATGGTGGTCCCATCTTTTGGGATCTGCTTCACCATGGCATCCAAACACCACTTACATCACCATACATGGAAGAAATCATGTGCTCCTTGCCTACCTACAAGAAAAGTTGCCATGGCCGACGAAGTTGAAGTCGCGCGTGGTTGCTGGTGACCGACGATTTTGGTCCCTCCGTGGTGCATGTCAAAACTTTTTTTTCGTTTTTGAGGCCACCTAGCCCGACGAAAGCGGCCAAAACGTGGCGTATGAGGCCGGGACGTGGTGCATCTCGAAATCTCGGGTTCGCCGGCCGAGTCAACGCAAATCCGCACCGCGAGGGATGTAGGGCCAGATGGCAGCCTCTCTGGCATTGTTTTTTCTACATCGCGCCATCTCGTTCAACGTTCTCCGATCGAGCCGTTTACGATGCAGGATCATGGGTCCCGCATGTCATCCTCTATGAACCAAAATTCTTTCTATTCTTGGATTTTTTTGACCCCCTGATTTCTGGCTACTTCCTTTTTCTTTTGATCCCTTGCCGCCTTGGAAACGTTGAGACCGCTGCTGCTAAATGGGACCCGCATGTCATCCTCTATGTGCAATCAACTTTCTTTTCTTGGAGTTTTTTTGGCACCTCAAATTTGGTCACTTGCCTTTTTCTTTCGATCCCCTGCCGCCTCTCAAACGGTGATACCGCTGCTGCTAACAGGGACCCGCATGTCATCCTCTATGTACTATAAAACTTTCTTTTCTTGAATTATTTTTGGCACCTCATATTTGGTCACTTACCTTTTTCTTTCGATCCCCTGCCGCCTCAAACGGTGATACCGCTGCTGCTAACCTGGGTCCCGCATGTCATCCTCAATGTACTATAAAACTTTCTTTCCTGGATTATTTTTGGCACCTCAAATTTGGTCACTTGCCTTTTTCTTTCGATCCCTGCCGCCTCTCAAACGGTGATACCGCTGCTGCTAACTGGGACCCGCATGTCATCCTCAATGTACTATAAAACTTTCTTTTCCTGGATTATTTTTGGCACCTCAAATTTGGTCACTTGCCTTTTTCTTTCGATCCCTGCGCGCCTCTCAAACGGTGATACCGCTCGTGCTACCCGCATGTCATCCTCTATGTACTATAAAACTTTCTTTTCTTGAATTATTTTTGCACCTCATATTTGGTCACTTACCTTTTTCTTTCGATCCCCTGCCGCCTCTCAAACGGTACCGCTGCTGCTAAATGGGACCCGCATGTCATCCTCTATGTACTATAAAACTTTCTTTTCTTGGATTTTTTTGGCACCTCATATTTCGTCACTTGACTTTTCTTTCGATCACCTGCTGCCTCTCAAACGGTGATACCGCCTGCTAAATGGGACCCGCATGTCATCCTCTATGTACTATAAAACTTTCTTTTCTTGGATTTTTTTGGCACCTCATATTTGGTCACTTGACTTTTTCTTTCGATCCCCGCCTCTCAAACGGTGATACCATTGCTAAATGGGACCCGCATGTCATCCTCTATGTACTATAAAACTTTCTTTTCTTGGATTTTTTTGGCACCTCATATTTGGTCACTTGACTTTTTCTTTCGATCCCTGCCTCTCTCAAACGGTGATACCGCTGTTGCTAAATGGGACCCGCATGTCATCCTCTATGTACTATAAAACTTTCTTTTCTTGAATTATTTTGGCTCCTCATATTTGGGCACTTGCCTTTTTCTTTCGATCTCATGCCACGTTTGAAACGTTGAGGAACCTGGCTCATGGGACCCGCATGTCATCCTCTATGTGCTATAAAAAGTTTCCTTTGTTGGATTTTTTTCACCCTCTGATTTTTGGCTTGCCTTTTCTTTTGATCCCCTGCCCCCTTTGAAACGTTGAGGCTGTTGGCTCAAAGGACCCGCATGTCATCCTCTATGTCCATCAACTTTCTTTTCTTGGATTTTTTCACCCCCTAATTACTAGCTACTTTCTTTTTCTTTTGATCTCAAGCCGCATTACAAACATTGCTGCTGCAAAATGGGACCCACATGTCATCCTCTATGTACAATAAATCTTGGATTATTTTTGGCTCCGATATTTGGTCACTTGCCTTTTTCTTTCGATCTCATGCCGCCTTTGAAACGTTGAGTAAGCTGCTGGCTCATGGGTCCCGCATGTCATCCTCTACGAACAATAAAAGTTTCCTTTCTTGGAGTTATTTTTTACCCCTAATTTCTGGCTATTTGCCTTTTTCTTTTGATCCCCTGCCCCCGTTGAAACGATGAGGACGCTGCTGGCAGTCGGTCCCACATGTCATCCTCTATGAACAATAAAAGTTTCCTTTGGTGGATTTATTTTTGACCCCTAATTAATTTGGCTATTTCTTTTATTTTTCTTTTGATCCCCGCCGCCTTGGAATTGTTGAGAATGCTGTTGCCTCATTTTCTTTTGGTCTGTGCCGCCTTGGAAACGTTGAGACCGGCTACAAAATGGGACCCGCATGTCATCCTCTATGTACAATAAAGTTTCTTTTCTTGGATTATTTTGGCTCCTATATGTCACTTGCCTTTTTCTTTCGATCTCATGCCGACTTTGAAACGTTGAGGATCTGCTGCCTCATGGGTCCCGCATGTCATCCTCTCGAACGATAAATGTTTTCTTTTCTTGTATTTTTTTACCAACTGATTTTTGGCTTTTTTTATTTTCGATCCCCTGCCGCCTTTGAAACGTTGACTCCTGCTGGCTCATGGGTCCCCGATGTCAGCCTCCCCGTACAAGAAACATGTGATATTTTATTTTGCAGAAACGTTGTATTTCGCTCTGAGCTATTGCAAACGGATAAATTAAATCTTTATATCTACATAAACAAACTTATATGTTGAATCTCCTTGTTTTTGTTTTGCGAAGCATAGGACTTTCTGTTTTTTTTTTGAGAAAAATCCGACCTTTCCTGTTTTGGAGTGGGCTGAAATTGTACGAGTCAAAAGGCCCGGCAGTAGAAGGCCCAGGATGTCCAGATACAGCCCAATTAAAATCTTTCTTTTCTTGGATTTTTTCACAATTTCTGGCTACTTCATTTTTCTTTTTCGGTCCTGTGCCGCCTTGGAAGCGTTGAGACCATTGCTACAAAATGGGACCCGCATGTCATCCTCTATGTACAATAAAGTTTCTTTTCTTGGATTATTTTTGGCTCCTGATATTATGTCACTTGACTTTTTCTTTCAATCTCATGCCGACTTTGAAACGTTGAGGAAGCTGCTGGCTCATGGGTCCCGCATGTCATCCTCTATGAACAATAAAAGTTTTCTTTGTTGGATTTATTTTTTTCCCCTAATTTCTGGCTATTTGTCTTTTTCTTTTGATCCCCTGCCCCCTTTGAAACGATGACGACGCAGTGGCAAGTCGGTCCCACATGTCATCCTCTATGAACAATAAAAGTTTCCTTTGATGGATTTATTTTTGACCCTAATTAATTTCTGGCTATTTCCTTTTTATTTTGATCCCCTGCCGCCTTGAAATAGTTGAGGATGCTGCTGCCTCATGGGTCCCGCATGTCATCCTCTCAGAAAGGTAAATGTTTCTTTTCTTGAATTTGTTTACCAACTGATTTTTGGCTTATTTTTTCTTTCGATCTCCTGCCACCTTTAAAACGTTGACGACGCTGCTGGCTCATGGGTCCCCAATGTCAGCCTCCCCATACTGCAAATCCTCTTTCTGCAAAGGTTGTATTTCTAGATAGATAAGGTGGATTCGAATCTGCCATGGTTCAGGCAGCTCAGGTAAGCCTTCTTGCACTAATTAATGGAAGTAGTGTATCGCAAGGTCAAGACATGTGGCTCAGTGTAATGAATCTATATGAATCATGTTGTGGGTTCAATCTGATAGTTCTCTAACAGGTCAGCCAAAATAGAAATTAAGTTTTTTCTAAAAGGGAAATGCAAATTAAGATGAACACAAACATTAGTTATCATAATAGCTGATCATACATACATACTTGCTAAGAGCAAAAGCTTGCCAGAGTTTTACCACCCATACAATTAATTAGCAGTTCAGATAAGATAACCTTATATAAGTATAACTAC
Source organism: Lolium multiflorum (assembly GCA_030979885.1). Lineage (NCBI taxonomy): Eukaryota > Viridiplantae > Streptophyta > Magnoliopsida > Poales > Poaceae > Lolium > Lolium multiflorum. Next base: position 40,845 of record JAUUTY010001179.1, read on the forward strand.
AAATGCATTTGCTAAGGGCTCATGGGACAACAGAACTAGACAACCGCGAACTTTATGACCAGCATGTCACAGCGGCATCGAAAGATCTTGACCTTCAACTTTGATCCAATGCGAAGTTTGGCACCGTCAATGAACTTTTTCCACCTGGAAGTAACAGCCAAGCGGCCATCTGTGGGACTGACAGAGTACCGTCCCTCCACGGTGAGACCTTCACTCTCCATGACGAGGGATATCTTGCCCCTTCGGCCAGCATTGAGATCCTTGGAGATACTTTTAGGCAATTTCTGATTCAAAGCAAGAGATACCACCAAAAATTAGTCAATGGCACCAATGCACTGAACCATGTGAGACTTTGAGCAGAGAAGACATCAAGATAAGAGCAGTTATGCTGTCATATACTCACGAACATAGCCTTCAGATGCGTCCTGGTCACCACACGGGTGGCCACGCAATGAGCTGAGACCTCGGTGATCTGGCGGTGCATGAGCCTGGGTGGTACACGAGCTGGTGCTGATGCAGGAGACTGCTGGGCAGGTGGAAACGGTGCCTCTAGAGGAACCGGTGCATGCAGGAGATGTTGGGGGTAGTAAACGGTGCAGCTAGAGGAACCAGTGCTGATGCAGGAGCCTGCTGGGCATGTGTAGTATATGGGGCCTCTACAGGAACCAATGCTGATGTAGGGGACTGCTGGGTAGATGCAGTAAACGAGCTGGTACAGAGAACCGGTGTTGATGCAGAGAGTGGGAAGCGGTTTTGCTGTGTGGTTGCCCTTTGTGACATCCGCTCGTTCCGTCAGGGGATCTGCAGCTTTGATCATGTTAAACCCAGCAAGCTAGAACAGAGGGAATGGTTTAGAACAACTGCTCAGAATGCAGTTATCAAAAGATATGAGTAGAAAAAAGTTACATATTATATATTTGGAAGTGTCTCCAACTCTGTAAGCAGTTACGTATATCTGCCCGTTTGAGTTTCTGATCCTCAGCTCGTCGCCCTTCTTCAGACCGTAGTCAAAAGCAAACTTTCTCCAATCATGTCCATACAAATATGTGATGGCCTGCGTCTTGTAGACATACACCTCATAGACCGTGTAGGTGTTCATCAATTTGCCATTGCCATGCATAGTGAAAGATCCTTCATGCGGACACATCTGGTTAATCATTGGACGAAGTTCACAAGGTACAGTCTGCATGTGAAAATTGATACAAATGTAAGAAGCAGGAAGACTAAAAACAAGACTTTACTATATGCCAATTCATGCTAAACCACTGAGAATACATACCTGTAACTCTGTGAAGGAGCTACTAGAAAGGTAGATAGAGCCATAGGAGGTGTTATATGCGGGGTATGTACATGGGCCCGCCATATTCCCGCAAGCTCGGCATCGGGATGGTGAAGGAAACATGGGAGGTACTACTGGTGCGTAGCGCTGAACGTAAGTGGAAGAATTAGGTTGTGTAAAGTGCATAGTTCAGAGCAATGCAAATGTTGACAAGCAAGTGCATAACACTATGTTACAAACTGAACAGTGAAAAATTAGTGTATGATGAATATAAGCATGCTAATTTGGTGTTTCCGAATTCCAAAAAGCATTAGACAGAGCCGTGATAATATCAGACATAAATCATGGCATGTATATGTGGCTTAAGAAAATATACCCGAACCCTTGGATGGTTACGGCCCGGCTGATCCTTGGACTTGAGCTTATATAAGCATCCAGAAGGTGGGGCTGACAGTAACTTGGTGGCAGCCTCTGCAGATGCCTCATCAGCAGCAGTTGCAATCCTTTTGACCAATGAAGGCTTAGCAGTTTCAGTCTGCATATAAAAATTGAAGAGCAACAGACATCAGCAGTGATATATAAAATGAATCTATGAGACACTGATGCATATAGTGCTGGATGTAAGTGGAAGAATAGGTGTGTGTGTTTCTGAACTATTGGTAAGCATTAGACAAAGCCGGCAATAAACAGACAAAAATCAAATCATGTATGAGGATTAAGAAAATATACCTGCTTGAAAAGGGTACCACCCAGCTGGCCCGTGGCCTTGTGCTTGAGGAGGTTTTCAGAAGATGGTGGCAGCACCATCGTCTTCACAGCAGCCTCATCAGGATCATTTTTTATCCATTTGAGTAGAGGAACAGAAGTTTCATCCTGCATATGAATAGCAACAGAACTCATCATTGATATTTAATAAATCTATGAGATAGACTGATGCAAATAGTGCGGTGTAAGTGGAAGAATAGGGTTGTGCATAGAGAACAGTTGACAACAATGCAAATGATTACAAAAGAAGCCAATGGAAATCAACAGTTTATATACTGGATGAGACAGACTGAAAAGTGAAAAATTAGTGTATGATGATTGTAAGCAAACGCAGTGTTTCTGAACTTTTGGTAAGCATTAGACAAAGCCAACAGTAATTAAACAGATAATAATGAAATCATGTATGTGGATTAAGAAAATATACCAGATTCATTAAAAGGTCACCACCCAGCTGGCCCATGGCCTCGTGCTTGTAGAGGTTTTCGGAAGATGGTGCCGGCACCATCGTCCTCACAGCAGCCTCATTAGCCCCATTTTGCATCCACTTGAGTAAAGGCGCAGCAGTTTCAGCCTGCATAAGAATGGGAACAGATCTCAGCAGTGATATTGAATGACTCTGAGACAGACTGATGCATATAGTGCTAGATGTAAGTGGAAGGGTATGGCCGTGTATGGACAACAGTTCACAACAATGCAAGGGTGTGTTCGGTTCTGAAACAGCGTGGAATGGAATGGAATGGTTCCATTTCAGAGGAATGGAATGGTTACATTTTTGTTCGGTTGGGAAAAATGGAGAGCAGAAGAGATCGAGGTTAAACTAACCAATTGTCTCAAAATTGTAATTAACAATTGCAAATGACATTTTAATCTCAAAGTCGTAATTAACAGCGCCTAATGGTGCTCTTTTAATCTAAAAATCGAAATTAACATCATTTTATGTTGGGTTAGGGGAACTGGAGTAGATGAACATTATTGTATGATGATTGTAAGCAAACGAATTTGGTGTTTCTAAACTTTTGGCTTCGAGATCTTATGGGTTTCAACTCTAGCCTACCCCAACTTGTTTGGGACTGAAAGGCTTGGTTGTTGTTGTTGTTGTTGTAAACTTTTGGCAAGCATAGAAAAAACCGACAATAAACAGAGAAAAATCAAGGCATGTTTTGTGGATTAAGAAAATATACCATATTCATTAAAAGATCACCACCCAGCTGGTGCGTGGCCTTGTGCTTGTAGAGGCATTTAGAAGATGGGGCGGCATCAACATACTGGCAGCCTGATCAGCCGCAGTTTTGATCTTCCTTTTGAGTAAAGGCCCTAAAGTTTCAGTCTGCATATGAATAGCAAAACAAAAGGCAGACCTCAGCAGTGATATTGAATTACTGTATGAGATAGACTGATGCATATAGTGGATGCTCTTAGCCTTTTGCAGCGTGAACACTAGCTATGGACAGACAAAAAAAACTAGTTAACTCAGCTTTGTCTAGATATGAATGTACTACCACCATCCAAAAGCTTAAGCCTTATTTATTTTTGAGAAATCAAAACAAGCAAAGTTTGACCAAATTTTAGAACATTCTATCAACAAATATAATACTGTGTAGATACCGTAGGAAAATATATTTTATTATCTATTTAATGATATTAATTTTGTATTTTGCATGTTACTGATTTTTGTAAAAGCTTAGTCAAACATGGTATAGTTTGACTTTCTAAAAATAATATAAGCCCAAAGCTTTGGGATGGAGGCAGTAGTATCTAGAGCTAAAACACATCTAGATACATCCGTATCTACAGATAGTTGAGTCAATTAATTTGGATCTGAGGAAGTATCAGATTACATCATGGTAAGTTGGTTAAAAAAAATTACCCCTGGGCGGTCCCACTCGGCAGTGGCATTGGCTTTTGTGCTGCAGATCGGGCCATGCTCCTGCAGGGGGGCGCTATTCTCGTTCCCCATAGCCTCAGCACGGAACCTGGAGGTACCAACCTGATACAGAGAATATAGAGCATGGTGTCACAGAGGCTTTACGCACAAGCTGAAGACATGTGCTACTTTAAGCATATTCCAGAACAGGAAACAGTATTGAGGATGCAGAGACCAGAGAGACACTTAAAAGGTAAAGAGTGGATAAGCAAACGGAGTACCTGCTTCGCGGGGCTGGGGATCGGCCTAACCGCCCACATGCGTGGTGGCCTTACGCTCCATTGCCCCCACCGCCGAGGTCTTGCCTTTCCTGTACAAGCCGACAAAAGATACAGTGAGGATCAGCAGAAACTACAAAGGTTGCAAATGTCGATAAATAAAGGAAGAACACCCCAATCCAAGCAAAGGTAGCCCCCGCCCCCACCCCCATCAATCACTCCCAGCTCGAGGGTGACCAGAAAGACACCCCTTTGCCCAGAATAGGAAAGAGATGCGCAAGATATCGAGGAGAGGAAAAAAGAACCGATCTCGAGAAAGGAGAGAACATTACTAGTCCTACCTAATCCGCTTGGGCTAGATGCAGCTTGCCCCTCCAAGCTGGATGCCTGGACGGTGGAGGCGAAAGGAGGGGATCGAGCTAGCGGCTTGCATCCGTCGGCAATCGGCACTCGATCGGGAGAGAAGGGGTGCTACATAAAGGGGAGGGGTAACATATTTTATTACACAGTGAACTTACTGATGTGACTAGTCATTACATGTCTCATGAAACTAGGGCCCATAGTGTGGCACCTCAAATTTACTGCTGCCCGGCGGGACGCATTGGCGCGTCAAGAAACCCCCGAATTGTAGCGGGGAAATGAAACATTTCACAAAAATTCGAAATTCAAGCACACCGCCACGCGCCAAGCACGCGGCTGTTCCTTCCTCTTCCTCGGTTCCTCCTCCCCTATCCGAAAAAACCCCAAATCCCAAGCTCAAACCAAAAAAAAACAAAAAACAAATCCGCCGCCATGCATGTCCTCGTTAACCCGCTGGAGATCGTTCCCGGACGATGCGACCACCCGCCCTGAGATCCAGAATTCCGTCCACCTCGAGGCACTGCGTGCTGTCTCGCAGCAGCGGCTTGAGGGCGCTGAAGAGGAAGTTCCGCCGGAAAGTGCTCATGGCAACCGTGCAAGCTCACCGGCGTGCTGTATCCCGAGAGGAACTGGTCAAAGCTTTGCTATTCGCCACACACAAAAAAATTGCGGGCCAAGATCTGGTCAAAGCTTCGTCGATGGCTTGCCGCGAGAGGCTTGGAGTCCAGAGTCAATAAACTAGCTGCTCGAGGACTTGGGCGGTTTACACGGATTCATATTAACTGACTCAAGTTTGTTAGTCTAGTTAACAAATGCATCTAGATACATCCATATCTAGACAGAATTGAGTCCATTAATATGAATCAGAGGGGAGTACCTGAAAGTGTTTCATGCTACCAACTAATGCGCTGGCAGGAATCGCTGTAGAAGTAATTGTGCTACTACTTGTACGATGAACTGATTGTGTGGGTGTCGAATTTTGCAACGCGATCATCCACTGAATGCTTAATCTAGCGCCAAAGGCGTACAAATCATAACATACTACAGCACCAGAACATAAGAGTACGAATCATAAAGTAGCTCAACATTTTGCATCAGGGCTGGGTGGTCCTGAGACTACCGGGACGCCCCTGATGATCTCCGGGTGTGCATCCTCTTCAACGCAAAGCGTGTACTCGGTCCACGGCCTCCTTCTGTAGGCTGGATAATCTCAGTGCAGGACCTTCGTCTATGAGAGGCTCGTCATCGTACCATCCACAGGTGCATCAGGGCTGGGTGGTCTTGAGACTACCCGGACGCCCGTGATGATCTCCGGGCGTGCATCCACTTCAACGCAAAGCTGTGTACTCGGTCCACGGCCTCCTTCTGTAGACTGGATAATCTCGGGTGCAGGACCTTCGTCTATGAAAGGCTCGTCATCAGTACCATCCACTGCATCAAACTGAGATTCATCTTCAAATCTCCCATCAAACTGAGAGACCTCTTTAACTCTATGCTTCTGCAATTAGTACATCAACCGATTAGACAAACATCTAAGGATGCAACTGAACAAATGCCGTTTTACATATTTACCTTCTCATCTGGCACAGCACATGTCCCAGAGCTGAAACCCGTTTCCTGAAGCAAGCGCTTTTTCTCTCCTTCCCGTCCATCCATCTGCAACAAGTTAAATTTGAGTACAGAACCTTGCACAGCAATGCAAACTATTGATTGAAACAGCGGCAGCATCAATATAAATAATTAACTACATATGCCAGCACACATACAGTGTGAGCAAGATCTGCTTCTCCCGCTAAAGGATCATTATATGGTTCACCATGCTAAACCCGCCTAACATATGTGCGGTCCATCCCAAAAATGTGTAAATGATCTGCCACTATAGGGTGAGGCCTCTTCTCACCATTCATACATGTGCAGCGCGGGCAATACACGTCCAGGTTGTGACCATCATGAGCTCTAATAAACCCCATAAAGGGTTGAACACCATTTATATATGAAGGGGAACATAAGTGTCCATGCAGTTTCCAAGTTCTGTCCATCTGTTTAATTATGAGATACAGTGGTTGGTGATTAATTTAAGGCGAAGTAGGAAATGTATATCCATCGAGTACAAAACTATACTACATGATTATGCATTTCAGCAATCATGTCGAGTACAAAACAAAAAATGCCCATCGACATTTTAGCAAACAGATCGTGTACAAAACTCTGCCATGGCATTTCAGCAAATTAACGGATCGAGTGCAGAACTGACTCTATATGCCCACGCAAATGAACAAATTGATCGATGACAAATCGAGCGGAAAACTATAAAGTGCCAATTAGTTCGAGCATACTGACAAAAAATTTTAGCAGCATCAAGAAAATATAAATCGTTAGGCTGTCTTGCCCGATACATGATTGAGCTAGAGATAGCAGCCCTACCGTGGATCAACTTGACCGCCGGTGCGTCTCGAGAAGAACGACGGGGAGGAGAAGCTTCTTCTTCGCACGGACGGGACGGGGAGGGGAAGCTCTTCGCACGGACGGGGATAAGTTGTCTACGGGTGGGTGGGGGGTCATGCGGCCGGGCCGCCGGGGTGATAATTAAGGTTGGTAGGTGGCGTTTAATGGAGTTGCGTGTGTAATTTGTCGTGCACAAGGTTGAGGAATAGGCGGTTCCCTTTGCCGCGCGCACAATTCAAACTATCCCAGCCATGTAGTTTAAATTCGCCATATTTTCGTTAAATCGACATAAAGTCATGTGAGTGGGGGAAAATTAGCAAAGTTGCTGAAAAATAGTAAAACTCTGGAATTATCCTTTAAATATGCTCTACTTCGTGTGAAAATCGGGGTGTGGAAGCATGTTGAGCTGTTTTATTTGTACTTTCTTCATTAAAACTCCCATTTTATGCACTTTGGATGGAAAGAAATCATTTGTACATAAATTTTGACAACGCCATTTGCAAACACTAATTGTTTACATGCCAAGATGCACCCATCCACCAAATATATATGTGGCAAAAGTTTATCACAATCTAGCAGATATGCATAATTAGTGAGGGACCCCTTTTGATTTTGTGCAATTTCCACTAATTAGGTAGAGATCGAGAAGGGTTAATTAATTAGGCCATGTTAGGGGTTATGTGTTTTAGATTAGGTTGTGTGGATTCAAATACAACTTATTTATTTGTGTGCTATGATTAATCAAAACTAGATCGATCGACTGCGCACACATTATTAGAGGCGCATGCCTTTGCGCACAAAGTGCATGTGTGTGTGTTGGCCACCAACGAGAGAGAGAGAGAGAGAGAGAGAGAGAGAGAGAGAGAGGAGAGAGAGAGCTACATACGAGAGAGCGATTGAAATCCCCAAATTAAACACATATATATGCATGGCACATTTAATTTAATTAGAGGACCGCGAGGCACCCCTGGCCTGCTTGATGCATAATTAAGTGTCATTGGCCTATATAGGGTTTAATTAGGGTTTAGGGTTTAGGGTTAGGAGGTTAGGGTTTAGGGTTTAATGTTTATGGTGTTTAGGGTTTAGGGATTAGGGATTAGGGTTTATTTAGGGTTTAAGGTTTAGGGATCATCGATCGAGTGCGCACACACAATTATTAGAGGCACCCACGCCTTTGCGCATAAAGTGCATGCGTATATGTGTGTGTTTTTGCCACCAACGACATAAGATGAGAGAGAGAGATTGAAATCCCCAAGAATATGTTCAAATATATATTAAATATATGCACGAATTAATGCATGCATGGTAGGCCATGCATGCACACTAATTATATATATATTATGAGGAAACTTAATCAAATGTGTTTTCATTCGAGAGAACTTGTCAAAATTCAAGTTAATTAATTTATCATCGATAATTATATAATTAATTAATGAATCTCAGGGAGATGTTATACAACATATGATCGATATATAGGCCATGTATATATTAATTGGTTTTAATCTACCATTTTTGCTAGCTAGCTGCATGCTATATATAGAGCATGTTTTTATTAGATCGGGTTATAGCTAGTATAGTTTAGGGTTATGTGTTTTAATTAACTAGGGTTTGATTAGCTAGGGGTTAGTTATATATATGGTTTAGGGTTAATGCATGTCACATTTAATTTAACTAGAGGACCACGAGGCACCCCTGGCCTGCTTGATGCACAATTATGTCGTTGGCCTATATATATAGGTTTAATTAGGGTTTAGGGTTAGCTATAGCGGGGTTTAGGGTTTAGTGTTTTGGGTGTTTAGCTAGGGTCTAGGGTTTAGGGTTTAGTGTTTACTGTGTTTAGAGGGTCTAGGGTTTAGTGTTTAGGGTGTTTAGGGTCTAGGGTTTAGGGTCTAGTGTTTAGGGTCTATGGTTTAGGGTTTAATTAGTGTTTAGGGTGTTTAGGGTTTAGGGTTTAGTGTTTACGGTGTTTAGGGTCTAGGGTTTAGGGTTTAGTGTTTAGGGTCTAGGGTTTAGGGTTTAATTAGTGTTTAGGGTGTTTATAGGGTTTAGGGTTTTAGGGTTTAGGGTTTTAGGGTTTAGGGTTTAGGGTTTAGGGTTTAGGCTTTATGGTTTAGGGTTTAGGGTGTTTAGGGTCTAGGGTTTAGGGTTTAGTACGTGTTTAGGGTGTTTTAGGGTCTAGGGTTTAGTGTGTTTAGGGTGTTTAGGGTTTGGGGGATTAGGGATTAGGGTTTTAGGGTTGTTTAAGGTTTAGGGATCATCGATCGAGTGCGCACACACACATTATTAGAGGCACACGCGCCTTTGCGCATAAAGTGCATGCGTATATGTGTGTGGCCACCAACGACATATAGATGATCGAGAGAGAGATTGAAATCCCCCAAGAATATGTTCAAATATATATTAAAATATATGCATGCATGAATGTATGCCATGCACATGCACACTAATTATATATATATTATGAGGAAACTTAATCAAATGTGTTTTCATTCGAGAGAACTTGTCAAAATTCAAGTTAATTAATTTATCATCGATAATTATATAATTAATTAATGAATCTCAGGGAGATGTTATACAACATATGATCGATATATAGGCCATGTATATATTAATTGGTTTTAATCTACCGTTTTTTGCTAGCTAGCTGCATGCTATATATAGAGCATGTTTTTATTAGATCGGGTTATAGCTAGTATAGTTTAGGGTTATGTGTTTTAATTAACTAGGGTTTGATTAGCTAGGGGTTAGTTATATATATATGGTTTAGGGTTAATGCATGTCACATTTAATTTAACTAGAGGACCGCGAGGCACCCCGGCCTGCTTGATGCACAATTAAGTGTGGTTGGCCTATATATAGGGTTTAATTAGGGTTTAGGGTTAGCTAGGGGTTTAGGGTTTAGTGTTTTGGGTGTTTAGCTAGGGTCTAGGGTTTAGGGTTTAGTGTTTACCTGTTTAGAGGGTCTGGGTTTAGTGTTTAGGGTGTTTAGGGTCTAGGGTTTAGGGTCTAGTGTTTAGGGTCTATGGTTTAGGGTTTAATTAGTGTTTAGGGTGTTTAGGGTTTAGGGTTTAGTGTTTACGGTGTTTAGGGTCTAGGGTTTAGGGTTTAGTGTTTAGGGTCTAGGGTTTAGGTTTTAATTAGTGTTTAGGGTGTTTATAGGGTTTAGGGTTTAGTGTTTAGGGTTTAGGGTTTTAGGGTTTAGGGTTTAGGGTTTAGGGTTTAGGGTTTATGGTTTAGGGTTTTGTGTTTAGGGTCTAGGGTTTAGGGTTTAGTGTTTAGGGTGTTTAGGGTCTAGGGTTTAGTGTGTTTAGGGTGTTTAGGGTTTAGGGGATTAGGGATTAGGGTTTGGGTTGTTTAAGGTTTAGGGATCATCGATCGAGTGCGCACAACATTACTATTAGAGGCACCCGCGCCACGCATCAAGTGCATGCGTATATGTGTGTTTTTTTGCCACCAACGATATATAGATGATCGAGAGAGAGAGAGAGATTGAAATCCCCAAGAATATGTTCAAATATACATTAAAATATATGCACGAATGCATTGTAGGCCATGCATGCACACTAATTATATATATATTATGAGAACTTAATCAAATGTTTTCATTCGAGAGAACTTGTCAAAGTTCAAGTTAATTAATTTATCACGATAATTATATAATTAATTAATGATTCTCAGGGGATATGTTATACAACATGATCGATATAGGCATGTATATTTTAATTGGTGTTAATCTACGGTTTGCTAGCTAGCTAGCTGCTATATATAGAGCATGTTTTTATTAGATCAGGTTATAGCTAGCTAGTATAGTTTAGGGTTATGTGTGTTAATTAAGTAGGGTTGATTAGCTAGGGTTAGTTACATATATATGGTTTAGGGTTAATGCATGGCACATTTAATTTTATTAGAGGATCACGAGGCACCCATGACCCACTCGATCGATGCACAATTAAGTGTCGTTGGCCTATACATAGGGTTTAATTGGGGTTTAGGATTAGCTAGGGTTTAGGGTTAGGGTTAGGGTACGTTTAGGGTCTAGGGTTTGGGGTTAGTGTTTAGGGTTTAGGGATTAGGGATTTAAGGTTTTGGGTTGTTTAAGGTTTAGGGATCATCGATCGAAAACACATTATTACTATTAGAGGCCTTCTGCATAAATTGCATGCATATATATGTGTGTGTTTTGGGCCACCAACGATATATAGATGATCGAGAGAGAGTTTGAAATCCCCAAGAATATGTTCAAATATACATTAAAATATATGCACGAATGCATTGTAGGCCATGCATGCACACTAATTATATATATATTATGAGGCAACTTAATCAAATGTGTTTTCATTCGAGAGAACTTGTCAAAGTTCAAGTTAATTAATTTATCACGATAATTATATAATTAATTAATGAATCTCAGGGATATGTTATGCAACATGATCGATATAGGCCATGTATATTTTAATTGGTGTTAATCTACGTTTGCTAGCTAGCTGCTATATATAGAGCATGTTTTTATTAGATCGGGTTATAGCAGCTAGCTAGTATAGTTTAGGGTTATGTGTTTTAATTAAGTAGGGTTGATTAGCTAGGGTTAGTTACATATATATGGTTTAGGGTTAATACACGGCACATTTAATTTTATTAGAGGATCACGAGGCACCCATGACCCGCTCGATCGATGCACAATTAAGTGTCGTTGGCCTATACAGAGGGTTTAATTGGGGTTTAGGATTAGCTAGGTTTAGGGTTAGGTTAGGGTTAGGGTTAGGGTATGTTTAGGGTCTAGGTTTAGGGTTTAGTGTTTAGGTGTTTAGGTTTAGGATTAGGATTTATGTTTTGTGGTTGTTTAAGGTTTAGGATCATCTATCGAAAGCACACACATTATATTATTAGAGGCACCCGCGCCTTATGCATAAATTGCATGCATATATGTGTGTTTTTTGGGCCACCAATCTATATATAGATGATCGAGAGAGAGAGAGAGAGATTGAAATCTCCAAGAATATGTTCAAATATACATTAAAATATATGCAAGAATGCATTGTAAATATGCATGCACACCAATTATATATATATTATGAGGCAACTTAATCAAATGTATTTTCATTCGAGAGATCTTGTCAAAGTTCAAGTTAATTAATTTATCACTTATAATTATATAATTAATTAAAGAATGGCGTGTGGATATGCTATACAACATGATCGATATAGGCCATGTATATTTTAATTGGTGTTAATTTATAATTTGCTAGCTAGTTGCTATATATATATTTTTTTATTAGATCGGGTTATATCTAGTATAGGTTTAGGGTTATGTGTTTTAATTAAGTAGGGTTGATTAGCTAGGGTTAGTTACATATATATGGTTTATGGTTAATGCATGGCACATTTAATTTTATTAGAGGATCGCGAGGCACCCATGACCCGCTAGATCGATGCACAATTAAGTGTCGTTGGCCTATACATAGGGTTTAATTGGGGGTTTAGGATTAGCTAGGGTTTAGGGTTAGGGTTAGGGGTTGGGGTTAGGGTTAGGCACGTTTAGGTCTAGGTTTAGGTTTATGTTTAGGTGTTTAGGTTTAGGGATTAGGGATTAGGTTTTAGGTTGTTTAAGGTTTAGGGATCATCATCATCGATTGAGTGCGCACACACATTATTAGAGGCACCGCGCCTTTACGCATAAATTGCATGCATATATATATATGTGTGTTTTTTGGCCACCAACGATATATAGATGATCGAGAGAGAGAGATTGAAATCCCCAAGAATATGTTCAAATATACATTAAAATATATGCACGAATGCATGGTAGGCTATGCATGCACACTAATTATATATATATATTATGAGGCAACTTAATCAAATGTGTTTTATCTAGAGACTTGTCACAATTAAAGTTAATTAATTTATCATTTATTAATTATATAATTAATTAATGAATCTCAGGGATATGTTATACAACATGATCGATATAGGCCATGTATATATTAATTGGTGTTAATCTACGGTTTGCTAGCTAATGCTATATATAGAGCATGTTTTTATTAGATCAAGTTATAGCTAGTATAGTTTAGGCTTATGTGTTTTCATTAAGTAGGTTGATTAGCTAGCGGTTAGTTACATATATATGGTTTAGGTTAATGCATGGCACATTTAATTTAATTAGAGGACCGCTAGGCACCCCTGGCCTGCTTGATGCACACTATGTCATGGCCTATATATAGGGTTTAATTAGGTTTAGGGTTAGGGTTAGGGTTTAGGTCTAGGTTTAGTGTTTAGGTGTTTAGGGTTTAGGATTAGGATTAGGGTTTCCAGGTTGTATAAGGTTTAGACTATCGATCGAGCGCACACACATTATTAGGAGGCACTCCGCGCCTCTTTGCGCATAAAGTGCATGCGATAGGTTTTAGGGTTATATGTTTTAATTAAGTAGGGTTTGATCACCTGAGTTAGTTACATATATATGGTTTAGGTTAATGCATGGCACATTACATATAGTTTAAATCTCAAGAATGTTTATACATGATAGGCTATATGTGCAAAGGAATTTTTTTCCCGGGAACTTGTCAAAATTCAAGTTTATCAATGCCAATGGAAACTAGTCCAAAAAATTACATAGAGGACCAAAAGTACTAGATAATAACTAATAGAACCTGCAACTTTACAAAAAGGACCCCAAAACATATAGAAGAAAATCAATCGAGTCCTTCTCCACCGCACATCAGATCTCTGCTCCGCATCCTTTCCAGCAACTCCGTCGCCGGGGACGCACCACTTGGGACGGTGTCGCCGGTAGTCGCCAGGACGAATGAGAAGAAGGGCCTCAACGGCATATTGGCTCTGAGAAGGGCCGCTGAAAGGCCAAGATGTGCACGGGCAAGACGGATGACGCCGTCGTATGCCGCGAGCTTGTGAACTTTAGCAGCTTGACTTCCCCATTGGCCAGATCTGAAGCACTGACCAAAGCAAGCCTCACCGTTAGCGCCATCACATTGATGGCACCAGATCGGGGTTTGGCCTGGCACATCCGCCGATTCACCATAGGCCAGACCGAAGCCTTCCATGGACGAGATCTCCTCCAGCACACCACTGCGCCTGGCCCGCCCATGGGAAACACCGGATCTAAGCTTACAACAACACTAACTCCCTCGGATCCAACTCAGCCGACTCAATCTTGCTTATCTAAATAATGGATGTATCCACACATGTTTTTACCAGATACATACACGTCTAAGGGAAAGTTGAACAATTAATTTAGTTCGGAGGGTGTACAATATACATAGAGAAGTCGGCCTCGTGCCGGCGAGGTCGCCGGAGAGAAGGGGGAGAGGAGTCGGGGGAGAGACTCGGGAGAGAAAGAGAAGAGGAAGAAATGAGAGCTCCCCGGGAAGAACATTATTTTTGTCGTTCTGCTCGTAGCTTGAAAAATTTCGGCCGCACGCCAAATCATCCCGCCGCATCCATTCGAAAATCCCGTGACCGCCCTTTTAACCCGGGTCCGGAAGCTACAACCCACCCACCATGGAGGGCTCACACTCGGCAACAACATAAATATCTTGCCTAGATCCCGAACCTCCCCACAAGCCCACACCCACCCACCAACCATTCCCCCCATTAGCTCAAAAATACTCTCACACGCCAAAGCTCTAACTTCTCACAAGACAGATTCGTCGTCGCGCATACTCCTCCACACGAGCCTTGATCGTGCTGGCTGTCCACCCACCCGATCCGCTCCCCCGCCGCCCTCGTCCGACGGATCTGCTTTACCGCCGACCTCGCCACCGACGGATCCGCTCTTCACCCGCCGACTCCGCGCCGACGGACCGCCCACCGCCGACCTCGCGACCGACTACCTCGCCACAGCCGCTGTACTTCACCTTCACCCGATCACCTGCCACCAACCAGATCTGCTTCTCACTAACGCCCGCTTCTACCGAAATGGCCGACCCATCTCTCCCGCGTTCGCCGCCGCCGGAATGCAAGTTGCCGCCTGGCCCACCCCGCGCCGCAGCTTGCTAGTACGTCCGTTAGATCATGTGTGTTTTTAGCTATGTTTTGTGTAGTTATTTGGTGCAGATCTCATATGCCGTTAACTTTCTGGATGTGTTGCTTCGCATGAAGTTTGTTTAAATGTTGTACAATACAAAAGCATTATCCCATTGCTACCATCCCTCGTTCATTCTACTCAATAATCTATAACCTAACATATTTATAGCCTTGTACCCATTCATTTGCTCGCAACCTTTTGTGTCGTATGCTATTGTCGCACCGTTTTTATAGTCATATAGGTATTTCCTAATCAGCTGTTCTTATACCACGTCATTAGCTCACTGCTAGCTGTTTTCTCGTGTGCCATTCTCACACCGTTTTTATAATCATGCTATGTGCATTTCAATCCGCTTGCTCTTATACCTCGTCTTTAGATTATATAATTGCTGCATGCATGTCTGGTCTTTGTATTATCGTAGACCGACTTGTCAATGTTATTTTCCTTGGGATTGATCATGCTAACCACTTATTAGAACATCCAACACAAGGCAATGTGACGTAGTAAGGCGTTGGAATCTGAGTTCGTGGTTGGTAATTTTGGCAGTTTACTTTCGTTATTATCTATAACCTATATGCATTGTTCCTTATGCAAGAGATTAACACTTGGAACCCTCGCCATAGCAATGCGTATTCATGCTTTACTATGTTTCTGCTTATTTGATATGCTTGTCTTGGAGAAACTTCGTTTGGTCATTCTTAATGCCAGTTTACTTTATGTGTAAAACCTTGGCATTACCCTACTCTAAATCTGAATGTCTGAAATTCGTATCTCATGCAAAGCAACATCTAGTTGGTTTTAATTTGATATCTGGTAACTATTGGCTTATTCATTTGGCAGCTCAAGTTTTTTGTTATTTGAAACCAGCTGACTTGGTCTTAAATGTGATATCTAAACACAGATTAAGGACAATGGAGCAGGAGGATTAGCATTTCACTTGATGGCTGAACCTAAAATGATAGGCATGTTGACTACGACTAGTGCACGCAAGAGAAGGACCTGCAGTGAGCCAATATGTGCTTAGTACATGCATCTTATCTTATCTTGTGCTTATTTCTGCTACATGCTGTTATCCGATCTCTACATTGCATAATACATGTTTGAATAGTTAATTGTTGTAACTATGTTTACAATGTTACCAGAATGCTGTTTTAATGAAGCAGTCATCATTAGAAGATAGTCGCCAAAAAAGGATCTGTAGCGACCCTGTGCAATATTATGATGTAAGTTTGTGCTTAGTACAAGTTCCATACATGTCTTATTTATGCAACTTGTTATTATTTTATATCTACATTGCATAATAAATGTTTGCATAGTTCATCGTTTAACTCTTTTTGCATTATTATCAGAATGCGGTTGTGATGAAGCACCATTACCAAGTGAGGCTCACAAAAAGTTCTGATCTTTCTTCTCATGCATCTTCATAGTCGTCAACCTAGACCATTTCTTTCATCAGACAGTAAATATCTCAAGGCTTTACTTTATAAAAGACATGGTATTGTTGCTTTAAGATCTGTAGCTGATATGTTGACAAAGAGTACACAAGATTCAATCAAGGCGATTGCCAAATGTCAACCTGTTATTGATGATGCTAATAGAAGTCCTCAATGATTCTATGTAATTTTTTTATTTGGGCACATTAATTGCTTTGTAATTTTCCTATTTGTTTTATTTGTGTATGTAATTGTGTGTATCATTGAAATCAGATTTTAGGCTCATGAAATTTAATGCAAGTTGACTAGTCAAACAAGTAGGGGCCCCACAAATGACAATGGTCGATTTACAAGAAAGTGACCATTATTTTGGGTCGGTCGTACTTTAGTAGGTTTCGCTAATACCTATAATGGCTCCACATGCTTATTGGGTCGGCCCACTTGCTTATGGTGGACCCCACATGGTAAATGGGCTGGCCCTTTATCAGGAAGGTGGGACCCACCTGTGTGTTTTGGCCCGCCCACTATCTTGTTGGGCTGCCCACTTTCTAGATGGTGGACCCCACATACACGGCCCACTTTCTATATGGTGGACCCCACACACCAAATGGGCCGTCTTAATAGGATGCATGGACCCACTGTTTCTGCCCTACCACTATCTCACGCCCCCACTTTCTACATGTATGACCCTACATATAAATGGCCACGATTAACAGAATGGGACCCACATGTGTTTTTGGCCCTACTCACTATCTCAATGGGCCGGCCCATTTGCTATATTGTGGACCCCACATACTAAATGGGCGTCTCTTATCAGAAGATGGGTCCCACTCGTGTTTTTGGCCCGCCTCACTATCTTGTTGGGGTCACCATTGATATATGGCGACCCACACATTAAATGGGCTGCCCTTAACAGAAAGGACCCACCCTCGTTTTGCCCGGCCCACCAGCTTGGCTGGGCCTACCACTTGCTACACGGGGACCCCACACACTAAATGGGCCGGCCTTTTAAGAGGAAAGTGGGACCCACTCGTAAGTGGTCTCCCACTTGTTTGGCCGCCGCTTGCCGTAAGGTGGACCACATGTTAAATGGGTCGGTCTATTTAACTTCTTCTTGGACCAACAACATTAGAGGTTAGGCCCGCCCACGTAACTAATGGACCTGCCCAGCTATAGATAGTTGACCGGTCAAACTATGTCACCTGGCCCGGCCCGCTTAGTGGCAGGCCTCGCGTGGGCCTACCATCTACCACGGGCTCAGTTGTCAACGCCGTTAATCGCGCTAATCTGCCGCCACGTGTCGGGCCGCATGACGTCGCCAGCCTCAATCTGCTCCCCGAAACACTCTCGCAACGGTCCGATTTTCCGTGGCGGGCGGGCGCCCAAGCGCGACGGATCGAAAAAATCGTCGTTGGACTTTGCCTGACGCAGCTTCAAAGCCACCCGAACCCATATCGCTCTGGTTAGGCCCACAGGCGACGAAAATACCTCTTGAAGTGACGCATTTGGAGACGTTGTCTATCGAACTTTTCTTTGTAGTGCTAGGTACCTCACTGGAGCCCGCACACATGGTTTACGTGCAAACCGGCTCACCCAAGCCACAAAGTGGGCCCACAACCCTTGGGTGACCCCACATGCTGCGGGCACCCAAGGCTGCGGGCACCCAAGCCGTCCGACTCGCCGTGCATGGTGGTCCCATCGCACTCCGCTGCCGCAGCGCTCGCCCCCTCGCGACGTTTCTGGCCCTTTCGCCTCCGTTTTCTCGGATGAGTGTAGGCGCCGCCGCGCTTCCCCTTACGCGCGGCCGCCGTCGCCGCCACGCTCGTGCTGACGGCGTCGCCGGCCTCCTTCACCTCCCGTTTGGGGACGGTGTAGGGCGCCGAGCGGTACGACGAGGACGGCGTCGATCGCGCCGGTCCCGAGGAAGAAGAGTGCGAGGAGGACGAGTACGTCGTCCTCCTCGGCTGCCATGGTGGTCCTCCTCGAGGAGACGGTGGCGGTGAGGACGGCGCATCCAACCTTGGAGCGCCGTTGCGGATGGATGCCGCGGATGACGTTCTCGAGGTGCTGGCGCCCCCGAACGCCTCAACAAGGCGCGACCATCCTGTTCCGCTCGTTGGGCCCGCCGCGACGAGCCCCCGGGTGTCAGGTGGTGCCCGACGCTCGTACTTCCCCGCCTGAAGCACGTTCTTCCACCGCCGTCGTTGTTGCTGGCCAACCACGTTTGATCCCCGCTTCTGGCTGCGCAGCTGAGCCCACCGGCCCCGCGATGTCGTCCCTCCATTGCCCGTGTTCGGCTTCCTCGGGCGCGGCGGGACGCCAATGCCGTCACGGCCATCTTCCGCAGCCGCATGTCCGCGGGATCGGGAGAAGTCGCGTGGCATCAGCCACGCCCAAGACGGTCAAAGCAAGCCGCGGGGCCGGCCGGCCGGGGCCGCGGCGATCTTACGGGAGGACGAGGTCGACATTTTTGGAGCGAGGAGAAGATCTGCGAGGGGGAGGCGGCGACGAGAAGGTTTGGGAGCAATGAAAATTGGGATGAACTTCCAGGCATCTTAATGTACAAACAGGCAGCCGGGGTGGTTGCATGTACAATGCTTCTGCTGCGATGGCCACGTGGGCCATGCACGACGAGACGCGTCTCTGCGTCGCCTGGGAAAACGTCATTAACGTCGCTTGACCAAAGGTAGGCGACGGGGTTTTAGCCTTCCGAGACGCCACGTGCCGGCCCGCTGCTCGCTTTCGTTGCTGTGTCCCAAGATGCCCGGGGCGTCCCCGTGGACCCGTGGACGTCTGGGCACCGAACATCGTATCGGTCGTCGCCAAGACAAAATGGGCTTTGAGAACGCGGCTGGAATAGATATTTTATCAGACGGCTCTGTAAAATTGCTTTGGGGACGGTTTGTGGGCGCTGTCCCGGAGATGCTCTACGAGCAAGTGAGTCGCCACGTTAGCCACCGGTGCAGAGGTGGGAAAAAGCTTTATTACCATCATCTGGAAAACAACTCGCCTGTTGTACACGGCTACCTGGCTTATTTGTACAGAAGATCATATAGGTGTATATGACTGCGGGTGTAGCCCCTGACTCGGTGCATTGTCAGACTGGATTCAATGCGGTTGTCGGCTGCTTGCCTGCTGCCATCGCGACACATGGCTACGCTCTTCGAAACTCATCACCCTGCTGGGTGAAAGAGCTTCTTTTGCTTCTTTTCTTTAAAATTTGAGCGAAATTTTAGGAGATTCCAAATGCTACTGCAAAGCCGACCCAAACGACGCCGCATTTATTATTCGTGATGTATTGCTCGCGTCGCGCCAAGACGTCTGGCCCCTACCGCATCACCAAACGCGCCCCAACATTTTTAAAATACTATATTTTTATTTTAATAGATAGAAGAAATATGTAGGTAATCACTGCATTTACATGATGTACTAATATTCAAAGTGGTGCAACATAAACAAATTACATATAAAAACTTCAAAAAACATAAACAAATTACATATAAAAATTTAAACTACTTCTTCTTTGATGGCCCCGCCTCGTTGTCCTCACGGTGGCGCTCTCGATCGCCACCTCTTCCGGAAGAGGCGGTATCGTTTCGACGCGGGCCGGAGAACTTGTGTCCTCCATCGGCTGATGTGCTCACCGGCCGTGTTCCTTTGCTCTTCGCCTTCCTCTTCGCCTCCGCCTTGTCCGGCCGGCCGCCGCCTCCTCGCCCCCTTTCCTCCTCCTCCTCGCTCCCGATTCCTCGCCGTCCGGCGCGGGAATCATCACCGCTAGGCATCGTGCCTTGTCGCATTAGTGGTGCTACCTCGGCCAAGCTTACTCCTCATGACGGTGTCTCTGGATGACACCCGAGAGTGGTCGCCATTGTGAGAGAGGAGAGCTTTCGATGAATGGCGGCCGGTTGTAGATCGGAATGCGCAGACGTAGGGGTCTTATTGAGCGTGGATGAATGCATACAGAGCATCAAGAGAGTCGGTAGCGAGCTCTTCCATGAGTTCGCGCTTCCATTCCGGGCGGTTTGCGCTGTCGGGACGACGCGCGTTGGGTCGCGATCGCTCTTTTTCGCAATCGACCACAAGCACGAGCGCGTTGAGTCAGTCCGCTCGTGACGATGTAATCTGCCTCCTGGGCCTCGCTGTGTCCTGCGTTCTAGCTCCCCGCGCAGAATGGTGACGGACGTGACGCCGGATAATCGGGGATATGCCGCTACCGACGAAAAGGTCTTCGGCACGCCACGGCCAAACGTTGCTCGACGCCTACAATCCCTGGAGGTCGCATCGCCCGGAGCCGAGGACTTCCACCGTGTCGCCCTGGCCGCGTCGAGGCTGCTAGGTCAGGAAGAAGCAGCGGTCTCTCCGTTGGGAAGGTGATTTACGCCGGCGCTCGAGCCTCCTGGGATATGCGGCCAGCGGGTAGACTGCCCGCGACGTGGGCGCATCGAGGGAAAAGGGAAGCCAGGAGCTGGGGAAGTGGTCGCGGATGCGCGTCGATTCCGGTTGCGCCCGCTAGCTCGTCCGGTGTGCCCCCGCTGATTCTCATCCTCTGACGCAGAGCGCGCGGTGGACCAGGGTAGCTGTAGCCCTGCCTGAGGTCGGCGACCGATGCACAACAAGTCCAGGCCGAAGCAGGCCGGTGACGCGGTGGACGACCGAGAGAGTCCAGGCCAGAGCAGTGAAGATCGCATAGTTCAGGTTTTTTTTCAGAACTAGTAAGTGTGCACGTGCAACGCACGTCTTATAATTTAAATACAACCATATCATTCAGAATTTTTATAATTTGTTCTGGCGAGTTTTTTGGGAGTCAACAGAGGTTTTCTTCAAGGTTTATCAACAATCATACAATTTGTGGGAATTTTTATTGTTTCATCTTGATGTCTTGATTCCTCGATATCATCATCATCATCATTTTATTCCTGAATCCGACTAAGATGATGACTAATTTTCTTCAAATGAATGTCATATGGACCTATGAAGCGGTAATCCGGAAGTTAGCTTTTCAAATAATGATATAATGTAAAATATAAAGTATGACGATACAGAGCAAGATATATTTATTAAAGACTGTCAGATCCCAAGACCACAAGATGACATGCATGATTATGATTTTTTGACAAATTTAACATCCGGCACCACAAGTTGACATGCATGATTACGACGAATCTTTGACAAAATTCAACATCCCGAGACACAAGAGACCACGAGATGACAAATTTTAATACTGCCCACATCTATAAAAAGATGTCTCAACTCTGGCAAAATTTGCATGTATCTACTCACTGAAATACATCTAGATAAATGCATATTTGATATCATTGAAACATTTTTTTATGGACAAAGGTAGTATATTCTGTCGGAAATATTCAAAATCATCAAACAATTATGACAGAACATCTTTTTTCAAACACTTGTAAATTGTCACACACCTCCGACCGTACAAAACGATCTTTCTTTTGTTTGAAACTGTACAAAACGAATCAGCACTCCTAATAATCTTCAAAAAGAACTGGACAACACTCCCCACTCTGTAGCTCTCTCTCCCACCAACTGTACCTGCTACCTCCCACCGCCCCCGCAAGGTCCCCTGCTCCAGCTCCCTCGGTTGACCTCATCGGGCCGCCCTCCCCTTCATCCCACCGCAGACGTTAGGACTCGTACACCCCCTGCTCTTCGCCGCCTCTCCTCATCGAATCCGTTCATCGAAGAGTCCGGGGAGGCGCTGCCACTCGGCATGCTCGCGGCCTCGCCGGCGACCCAGAGCTAGGGGCCGACGGAGGCGGACGCGGAGGCGCGCGCCTCGTATCCACCGGATAGGAAGCTGCGGACACCACGTGTTGGAGGGCTTCACAACGCTGCCCGTCCCCCTGCAGAAACAGCCGATGGGTCGGAGCAATCACCGAGGGACGCCGTCGAGGACGACCTGCTCCAGCGGGCTGCCCATGTGGCGAGCGTTCTGGGCACCACCAAACCAGCATCGTGTGCAGGTAGAGTTCCCCTCTTCAGCAAAACCAACTCTTACCAATCTATAGAAGAAAGGGAGCGGATAATCTCTCTGAAGTCTGAAGTAGGAGTCTAGGATGCTTGTTAAATATATTTACACTTGCTAATATGTGTATGCGTGTTTTCAATACTGTATACTTTGGTGTCAGCAATATTACTTCGACATTGACCCGATATCTATTGTACATATACTAAATGCAAGATTATTCTACGTAGGTACTTCAATCCTGTTTGGCGGTTCATTCGAGTGGATACCTGTTGGTGAAATCCCACGTGGAATTTCCAAAAATCTTATGTTCTACCTATATCCTATGTTCAGCAAGCTGTTGTTGGCAGGAGGCCAGCCCTGCCAATATTGGGGACTGGCTTCGCCACTATAGATGGAAATGTGGGTAATTATTCTTGTCATTACACCCTGTATAATTTTATTTGTCCATAGGTGTGCCTTTTCAAGATCTGTTAGCATCTACAGTAGTTTTAGTTGTATACAAGTGTGCATAGCAGAAAATAGATTATCTAAACCATGCACCAAATTTGGTAGCCTTAGTGTCGCTCAGATTTGGGCCTGTCGACTTCCATGTCGGATCAGTAGTGCTAACAAATGGGCTGTAAGTATAGAATGATTAATAACCTTTTATTGTCAGGTTGGAGCTTCTTTTTGGCATCACCAAAGGGACAAATCGTCCAAGGAAATGAATACATAGTTTGATAGTAAACTCGGAGTCCAAATCCTATCGATAGGTCATAGTAACAATGCAAAAATGCCAAGATTAGAAAGTAAATACAAATCTAATTGGAGTGTTGTGCCAGGGAACCAATACCAATGAAACAATCGGGAATATACTGTTTTGGCTAATGCATCTCTGCTAGCAAGTGTAGAGATTACGTGGTCTAGTAATAATTTCTTCAGAGGTAACTATTACCCGTGTAATCAGCGTCTTCTCCAAATTATTGCAATCACACCTGCAAAAAACTTTAGTGGTCAGCATTTTGATTGGTTGTCACACAGAAAATGTATGTAGAAAATAAATGTAGAAAATGACCTTTGAAAGGAGAGAATGTACTCACTCCAATATCTCTACCGAAGTGTTAAGGTGAAACCTGCAGTTATCATCCTTAATCACCGATGAATCAACTTCTATTCTGTAGGAAAAAGTTTATATTTCCAATATAAAGTACAGATGCTACAGCCCTGAATAAAGCTTCCTATAAAATCCAGACACTGTTCAATCCAGTAAAACATGGCAGATGCATACTCATCACCAGCCATATTTAGTGTTTTAGCTCGTCTCTGTAATCTCAGGGATTAGCTCCACAATGTCCCTGTGTGAAGTAATTTGTTCAACAACTCAGTTTATAAGCATCTTTAGCAAGTATACAAACCACAAATAATAGAGGAAGTCCTCGTAGTGTAGCACTATCACCATGATTACATAAGTGCAAGTACTTTAGTTTTATTTGATGTATCACTACTCCCTCCGTTCCATAATTTTTGTCGCAAATTAGATACATCCAAATCTGGGGCAAGAATTATGGAACGGAGGGAGTACTAAATTTAGAATGCACAAGCATATACAACACTAATCAAAATATGAACTGCAGCATAAACCAAGAAGACTACTCAACTTAATTAGACTCCATGTGTACACCTGGTCTTGGAGTTTGAAAGAAAACATCCTCTTTTAGAAGAATATAAAGCATTCTTCTGCAAAGACAATTCTACAACCTCTGAGCAGCAAACAAAGTGAATACAAAGCAAAAGAACACATTGTGTTGATAATACACCTTAAAATAAATAAGTTAAAATAGCATCATGGAAGCTGACATCCAAAAGCTTTCTAGGAATAAAAGTTTGCTGACTCCACTTGAACAACAGAAGCACAAATTTATATATACGGAACAATGGGATTAAATAGTATCGCACAATGCTTTGATGGTCAGACAATAAAAGGAAACGAAAATAGAGGCGCTGCAGCCTTCTCCATAATCAGACCAATTCCTTCTGTAAACATTTTTTTTCTTTTCTTTTTGAGGAATCACATGTGAGGGCATGTCATGATTGCTTCCATGCCTCAATTCGTACACATTAAAGAAGTTGTAGTAAACCGATTTGGTTGGCATCATGTCATGATCTAACAATATAGCTTCCATGGTCGCAAATGTGGTAGACGATTTAACAAAACCCCACCTTTGATATAACTTCAAATTTCTGCGTGGAATCTTTGTGTAGGGATGCAGGACCCAGTTGTCAAGGAGACCCCCGCCTTGGAGGACCAGTACGCCGTCGAGCTGGGTGCAGGAGACGGGCGGGTGCAGTGGACCTGCCGCCAGTTGGAAGTTGCAGGGCGGCGGTGTCCTGGAACACATCGTCGTGGAGGACAGCCTCGTCCTGGAACACGGCATGGACGTGAAGGCAGGTCGGCAACGTCCTGAAACACGACGGTGTTGGGACGGGCGGCAGAGTTGGAGGTAGAGTGGTGGCGTCATGGAGGACGGGCAGCGGTGTTTCGCCAGCCCCTCTTCCGACCTCGCTCTTTCTTCCATGGAGGCCGGCGTCTGGCTCCGAGCCGCGTCGATGCCGGTGAGCCTGCTGTTTCAGCACATCTGTCGCCTCCGCCTCCGTTTCCTCCCGCCGTCCCCTCTTCCGACCTCGCCGACTCGATCGAATCTGGCATCAGTTTTCGAGGAGGAACCCAAGACAGCAGCAGGACGGCATGGATGTTGGTCAGGTACCGGCGCGTGGGGAGGCGGCGTGGCAGGGGCTCTCGCGTGGTAGAACATGGGAATCTGGTACTGCAGATCGTGCGAGGCAGTTTGCTTTCTCCGTGGACTGGGCGTGGGTGGGAATTTTTGTTCGCTCGGCGGACCATGGCAGACAATACATCATTGGAACGATCTGAGGCATTGGATCTAGGTCTGTGAACGGTGTAGATCGTTTGGATGGGACTCTCTGTGCCTTTTAATAGTAGTGGTGATAAATGCACAGCTGCAACCAACGTTGTTGTCTGGTAGATGGCGTCT
The DNA here is from genome assembly GCA_030979885.1 of Lolium multiflorum. Classification (NCBI taxonomy): domain Eukaryota; kingdom Viridiplantae; phylum Streptophyta; class Magnoliopsida; order Poales; family Poaceae; genus Lolium; species Lolium multiflorum. Next base: position 66,331 of record JAUUTY010001179.1, read on the forward strand.
GCTACTCGCCGTGAGCAAACACATAGCTCTATTTTCAAAAAAAAAACTCTCTATGTTGCCCAGTGGCTGTTAATGGGCCTCCCAGCCGTATCCTCTGTACGATGATGAAGTGGGCATAGGTGTCAAGTTGGTGAGATTTTACCTGCTCATATAGGGCGCGTTTGTTCGGGACCTGATTTGTGACTCACCGCCGCAGCGGTGCAAGCACATTTGCGCGTCCAGAACGAGCCACGGATCGAAATTGGCCTGGTAGGTCGGGCTGCATCGACTTGATCAAAAAGGACTTTCTGTTGTTTGCCTGCAGCCAAGACCAAATCTCGATGGAGATGATATTAGGCCTGTTTGGTACCATCCAGACATGCCTAACGTTACTTCTTTTCTACGACGGGTAGCCTTACCACCGTGCTCTCACCTCCCATCACATAGAAATCACAGTTCATGATAGTTGCAAACTTACGAAGCATAAGTAGTTCACGAAATCATCCCTAGCTACTACGAATGATAGTTCATAATACGATGCTCCCTAGCTACTACGAATTGCAGTTTATCATAACGGGGTCGTTCAATATACGGGGATCGAAAAGGGGTTTGACAAACAGGGGATCATAGGGGGTTCTTCTTCTTCTTCTTCACTTCTTCACTTCTTCTCAGATGGTGGCGTTGTCTCTGGCTTCCCACATTGCGTCTGCCCACTCTTGTCTCTTCACCTTCCAGGTATCATTGTCGCCAGCGTTCACGCCATGGCCGGTCTCTATTTCATCAAATGTGACAACCTCTTCGAAGAACTCATCCTCGCCTCAATCAAGGATCCAGTTGTGAAGAATGCAGCAAGCAAGAACCAGCTTTACCTAAGTGTCAAACATGTGGAACGGTGACGCGGTGGACGATCGAGGGAGTAGCAGTGGAGAACTGGAGATTGCCTAGTTTAGGTTTTTTTTTTACACTAGTAAATACGCCCGTGCGTTGCAACGGGAGAGAAAAAATCTGTCTCACGGAGGCTTCCAAACTACTTGGCGCAATACATATTTTATAACTTGGATATCTTCAACTTTTTCAATGCTTCCATTTTTAAGCATTTTTTCTCTCAATTTTTCAACTGATCAGACTTTTCCATTTAACCATTTAATTTCCTTCACAGATAGAATTCAAACGCTTTAACATCATACGTCCTTGACTTTTTATTTGACTTCACTATATTTGCATGCGTTGCATCAAATGCTAAATAAGTTTTGAACTAATTAAAATATTAAAAAACATATGATTTGTGCTAGGAAACGAAAATTCTTTTTCAAATCCAGATCGTATTCATGCTGCCTAGGCACCGACAATGTGGATGCCAAGTGAAGAACATCTGAAATAACCACACAAGTAAATGCCCATTAAATATTTGCATCTACACATAGTGCAATTTCTGAGAAAGAAGATAAAGTCCTCAACATGGCCCTGTGTTTGAAAACCACATCAACGGATACATGAGTGTAACCGGAGGCTACATAGTACATACTATGCAATATGCTTAGTTTTATTTAGTCATATATTGTTACACCAGAGGAGCATTGATTTATGGAAGAGGCCGTCAAACAGTTATCAGGGGAATGATAACGATGCACAAAATTTCATGGATCTAGTAGTAGATTATCCAGCTATAGTGATTGAGGAGCATACTGCTGTCTCACGGTGATGCAATACACAAATAATGGATAGAACATGGACTACTTACAGATTCAAGCATCTTAACTTCTTCTAGGTGCAATGCTTGCACTACTTCCAATCAGACATGTACTGGTAAAATTTATTTCCGTATATGAAGCGGCGTGTATGGTTGCCTTGCAGAATTGCATACAAAGACCCGAGGCACCTGGAGCCGGCATGTGCTAGAGTTGCAAGCTCCCTCTTGGCCACACGGTCAGCACTGAGACCGGCAAAGCGGCAACAACTCTGCTCCTCTTCTCTATCCCCAACCATTCGCCGGCGTCAGCGGCCTTCACTTTGATTCAGATGCTCTTTCTTTTGTTTATCTTCTTCATTTCTGTTGCAGCAAAGCAACTGAATATTAAATAAATCCACTTTCAGATAATATAATACAAGAGCTTCATTTCAAAGATATAAAAAAGATAGAAAACCACATATATGCATATTTGAACAAAAGAAATCATATGCATGTATATCTCACATGGCACTCTACTTTATATTTTCTAACACAAGGAAAGAATCTTTTCAATGATAAATCAGTTGAAGTAGTTAGCATGTTTTACAAATTAGCACTCAAGGCTCTCAAGACAACAAATATCTTGAATTTGGTTTTGTGGCCATTTGTAAGGAATCAATTCGAGCTCGTAAATCCTACTTTGGACTCAGCTCTATATATACTTTGTGCATATCAAATCTTGTTGGGAGACAAACTTGAAGTCAAGTGTTGAAGACTTCGCTCGATATATTCTATCAGAGTAGAGCATGGTACAACTCAGTATATTTGTGCAAAATAATCCGTCTACGTTATATTTCATGTGTCTCTCATAGGACAATGATGTAATAGTAGCTACTACTATGGATAATCCACATGATAAAATGAAAACATGCTAGGAAAACAAACCACAAAGGCAATACTTATGAATTCAGAATCGATGCAAGAATTCAAACATGGAGGAAAAATAAACACAATACTGTTGAATTCAAATCGCAGCACTGGATTTAACCATGATACAAGAAAATTCTTTCTGAAATTATTTACACATAACAATTCGTCTACTATACGAATATTGACAAACTAAAAAAAAACTGCACTCGCACAGGCTACAAACTTCAAAATAAATTTATTTATTCAGTGTATCATATCAACAAGTGCATGTAGAAAAGGTTTGACTGCACAACTTAATATTACCAGGACCTTCTTATTTCAAAGAACTCGGAGCAGTTGTGCCAACCAGGTTCAAGCAACCTGCCTCCCAGTCATCATCCTACCTCCATTCCGGAGTTACCACGAATTAAACATAATCAAAAGTTATATCAAGGGAACTGATAACAAAGACAAACTGTAATATTTTATTCTTCGCAATTGACAGATATAAAACAAATAACCTTTTCTTCTCAAGCAATACAAAGTTCCAAAAACAATTTGTCCTTTACTTCTCAAACGGAGATAAATATGGTGATAATTACCTGCAGCTTGAGCTGGTAACAATCTCGGTTTCAATTTAGAATTGGCCACTCGCAAGTACAAACCACAGATGATATGCTAAGAGTTCACATAGTCTATATATTTTGAAGTGCGGCACCTTTATCTGAAGAAAACCAAATATTGTACAATGCAGAACCCTGATTGATGAAAGGTTTGTGTTCAAAACTTCACATGCGAACCAGAAGGAAGTACAACTCCCCGTGGTCGAACTGCATTGAAGTTGTGTCCGTCCGGCCGGAGCAAGGGACGTGTACTAACGCTCAGGTCGTCCTCGATTCCCGGCGTGGAGGGCGGCTTGTGCAGGTCGGCGTCGATTCCGGGCGTGGAGGGCGACCCCATGGTGGCGTGGAGGGTGGCGCGACCGTCCCGTGCAGGCCGTCGCGGGACTCGAGCGGGTCCCGTGTTGGACGGCACAGGGGACGTTCAGGTTGGCCTCGTCTAGCCAGCGTGGAGGACGAAACTCGAGCGGGTCGTCGGCGGTGGGAGGCTAGGAGAGCTGAAGACCTAGGGCGGCGGCTGGGCGGCGATGCCTGCGTGCATCGTGGTGGTGGCGACGAACCCGAGGTTCAGCGGCGGCGCGGCGGCCGGGACCATGGGGAATCGGGGATGGTGTACTCCGCCCATGAAGAGCAGCAGCCCGCACGCGAACAGCGTGGGCAGCGGGTGCCGCCGCAGGATGCCGGCCACCCCCTGCACGGCTGCACGAGAGGCCACAATGGTTGGACCGAGGCGGCGGAACAGCGGCTTGGGACCGGAGGGAGGCGGCGCGCCATGGCAGGAGGGAGCGGCGGCGGGGTGGCGGTACCCTAGATCGGGAGCACGGTGAATCGCTCGGGTTTTGGATCCTCAGCCGGCAATTCCTATACACCGACCAGGTCGGTGTATACCCAGCGCCGCACACCCCGTATGGGCCGGGCCCAATTCACATTTTCGGGAATTTTGCCCTTTCGTTTCCTGTTATCTTCTTTTTTTTTTCTTTTTTCTTTTCTCTGTTGGTTTTTCTGTTTTCTTTCGTTTCAGATTCAAAAAAATTATGATTCAAAAACTATTAAAATTCGTAAATATTCAAACTTAAAACCGGTCAGATTCAAAAATTATCGAAATTCGAAAAATACTAAGATTCGAAATTGTTCAAAATCAAAAAAATTGAAATTCGAAATTTGTTCAACTTTGAAATTTGTTCAAACTCAAAATTTGTTCAACTTTGAAATTTGTTCAAACTCGAAATTTGTTCAACTTTGGAATTTGTTGAACTTTGAAATTTGTTCAAATTCGAAAACTGTTCAAAATATTAAAATTCGAAATTTGTTCAAACTCGAAATTTGTTCAACTTTGAAATTTGTTCCAATTTTGAGAAAAGTCCAGATTTCAATTTTTTTCAAATTTGAAAAAGTTCAGATCCGAAATTCGTTCAAAATATTTTCGAACTCAAAAAATATTGAAATTCGAAAAAATGTGTAGATACAAATTTTAAGTGTTCAAATTGTTTCTGTTCTAGCAGAAACATAACTGAAACAGCAAAAGAAAAAACGAAAGAAGGGAATATTGGGCCGGCCCAGCACTCTCGTCTGGGGTGTGCGGTGTCTGCTAGGGGCCGACCAGGGTGGCATATAGATGGCGTCTGCTACTCGCCGTGAGCAAACACATAGCTCTATTTTCAAAAAAAAAAAAAAAAAACTCTATGTGCCAGTGGCTGCTAATGGGCCTCCCAGCCGTATCCTGTGTACGATGATGAAGTGGGCAAAGGTGTCAAGTTCGGTGAGATTTTACTCTGCTCATATAGTCTGCTCTAGTCAACGAATTTCATTTGAACAAACGGATAAATTGACAAAAGGCTGTGTTTTCTTTGTGGTGGACTCCATGTCTCCATGCAAAGTTTGGTCCACGAGATGCAGTGCAGGCTTTCCCTCATGCATGTCACGGCAGAGCAAGTGTGTCCAACGGCACTCGTGAGGCGAGTGGCTCTGTAATGACTCAGGTACCAGGCACCACGTGTCCTTGTTCCAAGAAAAAACATCAATGCCGCCGTCATAATCTAGATTGTAATGTCGGTTTGCCTCTTTGTTAAATAACCATCTTTCCTGCCAAGAGAAAATCAGGGCATTCACTTTTTATATAGTACTTCTACATGTTTTCTCTGTCATACTACTCTGCATATAACGATTGCTCAAAGTATTATATTACAAATATTAACATTTTCTATGTCAAATTAACATTATTAGAATCATACTGAAGTATACTGTTATATTATGTACATTTGGAATCGAGATGTCGTTATTTAACACATATACAAAGTCAAACTCACGAAACTTGAATTTGAACATGGAGGAGGCTACATGCATGGCAGTGGTGTCAACCGAGGGCATGTACATTGTTTATCTTGATGGTGGGATGGTGGGGTATTACTACTCCCATATCATCTAGTAATAACGATATAGACAACAGTATACACAAGATGTAAATTGTCTACTTTTAGTCATAGCTAAGTATATAAATTATTAACACCCTTCATACAACAACAAAAATGGTGTCTGTAAGCTGTCTGTAAGAAGCCTACAGACTGTCTGGAACTTTACAGACAGCCTCCTTCTCTCTCCTCATTCTCTTTCCTCCACATCACCAAAATCACCTATAACTACCTTTTACGAGCAGAACTAAGCTTGGGGATGCTGATACGTCTCCAACGTATCGATAATTTCTTATGTTCCATGCTACTGATTGATGATACCTACATGTCTTATGCACATTATATGTCATATTTACGCATTGTCCGGAACTAACCTATTAACAAGATGCCGCAAGAGACAGCTTTATTGCTTTCACGTTTTTGGTTCTCTTAAATCCTATAAGGAAATATTTTAATTGGACGAAATCTTCGCCCAGGGTCCTATTTTGCACGAAGCTTCCCGAAGACCGAAGAGATAACGGTAGCGACGTAGCGCCGCCACTACAGGGCCGCGCTACGTAGAAACTGCTACTTTCCCCATGGTGTGGGCCCCTCGTCAGCCCCCGACCTTACCCTTCCGCCTACTTAAAGCCTCCGTCGCGAAACCTCAAAGACGAGAGCCACGATACGAAACCTTCCGCAGACGCCATCGCCGTGCTAATCCCATCTCTAAGATCGGGAGACTGCCTCCGCACCCTCGGCCGAGAGGGGATTCATCTCCCGGAGACTCTTCATCGCCATGATCGCCCTCCGGAGTGATGAGTGAGTAGTCTACCCTTGGACTATGGGTCCATAGCAGAGGCTAGATGGTCGTCTTCTCCTAATTGTGCTTCATTGCTGGATCTTGTGAGCTGCCTAACATGATCAAGATCATCTATATGTAATTCTATATGTTGTGTTTGCCGTGATCCGATGGATAGAGAATACTATGTTATGGTGATTATCAATCTATTGTTTATGTGTTGTTTATGATCTTGCATGCTCTCCGATATTAGTAGAGGCTCTGGGCCAAGTTTGTACTCTTAACTCCAAGAGGGAGTATTTGTGCTCGATAGTGGGTTCATGCCTTCATTGACACCTGGGACAGTGAAAGTTCTAAGGTTGTGGATATGCTGTTGCCACTAGGGATAAAACATTGATTCTATGTCTAAGGATGTAGTTGTCGATTACATTACGCACCATACTTAATGTAATTGTCTGTTGCTTAGCAACTTAATACTGAATGGGGTTCGGATGATAACCTGAAGGTGGACTTTTTAGGCATAGATGCAGTTGGATGGCGGTCTATGTATTTTGTCGTAATGCCCAATTAAATCTCACTATATTTATCATATCAAGTATATGCATTGTTACGCCTCTTCTATTCACCCGACTGTAAATTGTTCACCCAACATGCTTATCTTATGGGAGATACCTCTAAAGAACTGTGAGACCCCTGGCCCTGGTCTTTTACATAGCAACAATCTATCGTAATTGTGCTATCAAGTTTTGCAAACATCTTCCACTCGATATGTTTAATTTTGTTACAGCCGGTGAGATTGACAACCTCACTGCTTCGTTGGGGCAAAGTACTTTGGTTTTGTTGTGCAGATTCCACGTTGGCGCTGGAATCCCTGGTGTTGCGCCGCATCACATTTCGACACCATCAACCTTCAACGTGCTTCTTGGCTCCCACTCTGTCTTGATTAAACCTTGGTTTCATACTGAGGGAAACTTGCTTCTATACGGATCATACCTTCCACTTGGGGTTCCCAACGGACGTGTGCATCTACGCGTATCAAGCTAAATTTCTGGCGCAGACATCACAAGGAGTTCCACTTCTAAATCTCTTTACTTTGCTTTGTCTTGCTTTATTTTATTTACTACTTTGTTTGCTGCACCTAAACAAACACAAAAAAATTAGTTGCTAGTTTTAATTTATTTACTGCCTTGCTCTCCATATCAAAAACACACAAAAATTAGTTACTTGCATTTACTTCTTTATCTAGTTTGTTTTATTTAACGCCAAAATGAATACCCCTGAAAATACTAAGTTGGGGTGCAGACTTCACAAAATGTAAAAGTAATACTGATTTATGCACAGTTCTATTGCTCTCACCTCCGCTACTACAGCAGAATTCTTTGAAATTAAACCCGCTTTACTAAATCTTGTCATGAGAGATCAATTTTCTGGTGTTAGTTCTGATGATGCTGCTGCCCATCTTAATAATTTTGTTGAACTTCGGAAATGCAAAAAGTATAAGGATGTAGATTGGTGATATTATTAAATTGAAAGTGTTTCCTTTCTCATTAAGAGGAAGAGCTAAAGATTGGTTGTTAATTTTTGCCTAAGAATAGTATTGATTCATGGACTAAATGTAAGGATGCTTTTATTGGTAGATATTATCCCTCCCTAAAATTATATCTTTGAGAAGTAGCATAATGAATTTTGAACAATTAGATACCGAACATGTTGCTCAAGCATGGAGAGAATGGAAAACTTTGGTAAAGAATTGCCCAACCCATGGACTGACTTCTCTTTGATGATCATCCAAACCTTCTATGCAGAACTATTTTTCTTCGTGGAATTTATTGGATTCAGCTCTGCCGGAGGTACCTTTATGTCCATCACATTGGGGGCGGCTACAAAACTTTTTGATGATATGATGATAAATTACTCTGAATGGCACACGGAAAGAGCTCCACAAGGTAAGAAGGTAAATTCTGTTTAAGAAACTTTCCTTGAGTGATAAGATTGATGTGATTATGTCTATGCTTGTGAATGGTAGATCTAATGTAGATCCAAATAATGTTCCTTTAGCTTCATTGGTTGCTCAAGAAGAAAATGTTGATGTGAATTTCATTAAAACAATAATTTCAACAACAATGCTTATAGGAACAACTCTGGTAATAACTATAGGCCATATCCTTCTGCTAATGGTAATGGTTATGGTAATTCTTATGGGAATTCTTACAACAATAATAGGAGTGTACCCTCTGGTCTTGAAGACATGCTTAAAGAATTTATTAGTACACAAACTGCTTTTAACAAATCTGATGGGAAAAGCTTGATAAATTGATATTATTCTTCTAGAGTTGATAGACTTGCCTCTGATGTTAATCTTTTTAAATTGAAAGTTATGCCTAATAATGATATTGATAATAAGATTACTACTACAGAAAATGCCATCCAAGTTAGAATTAATGAGAATATAAGATTAATGGCTGAACTGCGTGCTAGGTGGGATAGAGAAGAAAATGAAAAACCAGCTAAAGAGAATAATGTAGCTAAAGTTTGGACTATTACCACTACTAGTAATGCTAATTCTCTCACATGTTGCTGTACCTCCTACTATCAATGGTAAAATAATTGGTGTTGGCAATGTTTCTACTCCTAGTGCAAAGCGAACAAAACTGCTTGAAATTGCTAAAACTGCTTAAACTGCTTGTGATAAAACTGCCGAAATTTTTTCCAACCTTGGGAACAATGATCCCATCGCTATAGCTCATAATGATTTAGATTTTGACGATTCACATCTCTCAAGTTATAAAGTTCTTACAAAATTGCTAAAAGTCCCAATGCTAGTGCTATAAATTTAGCTTTACAAAACATATTACAAAAGCTCTCTCACAAAAGCTAGAGAAGAGAATCTAAAACTTGAAACTTCTATTCCTGAAAGTTAGAAGATGGTTGGGAGTCCATCATTAAAATGAAATTCAATGACTTTGAATGTAATGCTTTATGTGATCTTGGTGCAAGTATTTCTGTTATGCCTAAAAAGATTTTATGATATGCTTGACTTGCCACCATTGAAGAATTGTTATTTGGATGTTAATCTGCTTTATAATGTTAAAAAGAACCTTGGGGAGGATTGATAATAAAAGTAACATTACTAAGCAATGGGCCAACCTTTTCCCGTTGATTTTGTTTTGGATATCGAATGCAATGCATCTTGTCCTATTGTGTTGGGAAGACTTTTTCTTCGAACCGTTGGTGCTGTTATTGATATGAGGGAAGGTAATATTATCAATTTCCTCTCAAGAAAGGTATGGAACACTTCCCTAGAAAGAGAATGAAGTTGCCTTTTGATTCTATTATTAGAACAAGTTATGATGTTGATGCTTCTACTGTCGATGTTACTTGATTTGCACTTTCTGCGCCTAGCTGAAAGGCGCTAAAGAAAAGCGCTTATGGGAGACAACCCATGTTTTTACTACAGCAATTTTTTGTTTTGTTGAGTCTGGGAAGTTGTTTACTACTGTAGCAACCTCTCCTTATCATGTTTTTGTGCCAAGTAAAGTTTCTATGTCAAAGTTGATGTTATATTTGGGATCGCTGCGCAGAAACAGCATTGCTGTCTGTCATGAATTGGCACAGTTCTCCAGTAGAAAATTCAAAAAATCTGCCAATTTACGAGCGTGATCCTCAGATATGTACGCAAATTTCATTAGTTTTGAGTTTTTCCATTTGAGCAAGTCTGGTGCCAGCTTTAAATTCGTTTTTACCGGACCGTTCTGTTTTTGACAGATTCTGCTTTTTATTTCGTATTGCCTCTTTTGCTATGTTGGATCTATTTCTTTGATCCATTAATGTCCAATAGCTTTATGCAATGTCCATAAGTGTAAAGAATGTTTGTGTCACTCCGAATGTGTGAATTATTAATTGTGTACTAACCCTCTAAATGAGTTTGTTTGAAGTTTGGTGTGAAGGAAGTTTTCAAGGGTCAAGAGAGGAGTATGATATACTATGATCAAGAGGAGTGAGAGCTCTAAGCTTGGGGATGCCCCCGTGGTTCACCCCTGCATATTTTAAGAAGACTCAAGCGTCTGCTTGGGGATGCCCAAGGCATCCCCTTCTTCATCGACAACATCATCAGGTTCCTCCCCTGAAACTATATTTTTATTCAATTACATCTTGTGTTCTTTACTTGGAGCGTCGGTTTGTTTTTGTTTTTGTTTTTGTTTGAATAAGATGGATCCTAGCATCCACTTTGTGGGAGAGAGACACGCTCCGCTGTTGCATATGGACAAATATGTCCGTAGGCTTTACTCATAATGTTCATGCGAAGTTTCTTCTTCGTTAAATTGTTATATGGTTGGAATTGAAAAATGCTACATGTAGTAATTTAAAAATGTCTTGGATAATGTGATACTTGGCAATTGTTGTGCCCATGTTTAAGCTCTTGCATCATAATGCTTTGCACCCATTAATGAAGAAATACATAGAGTTTGCTAAAATTTGATTTGCATATTTGTTTTCTCTAAGGTCCAGATAATATCTAGTATTGAGTTTTGAACAACAAGGAAGACGGCAGTAGAGTCTTATAATGTTTACAATATGTCTTTATGTGAGTTTGCTGCACCTGCTCATCCTTGAGTTTGCTTCAAACAACTTGATAGCCTAAACCTTGTATCGAGAGGGAATACTTCATGCATCCAAAATCCTTGAGCTAACCACTATGCCATTTGTGTCCACCATACCTACCTACTACATGGTATTTCTCCGCCCATTCCAAAGTAAATTGCTTGAGTGCTACCTTTAAAATTCCATTATTCACCTTTGCAATATATAGCTCATGGGACAAAATAGCCTTAAAAACTATCGTAGTATTGAATATGTACTTATGCACTTTATCTTTTATTAAGTTGCTTGTTGTGCGATAACCATGCTTCTGGGAACGCCATCAACTATTGTTGAATATCATGTGAGTTGCTATGCATGTCCGTCTTGTCCGTGAAGATCTATCATTTTAGTGGTTGGGGCATGCAAAATGTTAGAGAGGAACATTGGGCCGCTAACTAAAGCCAGGAATCATGGTGGAAGTTTCAGTTTTGACATATATCCTCAATCTCACATGAGAATAATAATCATTACATGCTTATGCATTTAAGAGGAGTCCATTGTCTGTTGTCCATGTTGTCCCTGTATGGATGTCTAAGTTGAGAATAAGCGAGAAATCCAAAATGCTAGCATTCTCCTTAGACCTTTGTACATGCGGCATGGAGGTACCCTTTGTGACACTTGGTTAACACGGCATGCAAAGATCCGGTAGTCCTAGCTAAGTAGGCAAGGTGCGGGCACCATTAGTATACTATGCATGAGGCTTGCAACTTGTAAGATATAATTTACATAACTCATATGTTTTATTACTACCATGGACAAAATTGTTTCTATGTTTTCAAAATAAAAGCCTCCAGCACAAATACAACAAATCGATGCTTTCTCTTTGGAAGGACCTTTACTTTTATTGTTGAGCCGGCCACCTATCTCCTTCCAATCTTTTGCCACTAAACACTTCGTGTGAATCGTGCATTGATTCCTACATACTTGCATATTGCACTTGTTATATTATTTTATGTTGACAATATCCATGAGATATACATGTTATAAGTTGAAAAGCAACCGCTGAAACTTTAATCTTCGTTGTTTCAACACCTTTACTTTGATTTATTGCTTTATGAGTTAACTCTTAAGTGCAAGACTTATTGATGTTTGTCTTGAAGTACTATTCAATGAAAAGTCTTTGCTATATGATTCACTTGTTTACCCATGTCATTACCCTTGTTTTGATCGCTGCATTCATTACATATGTTTACAAATAGTATAATCAAGATTATGATGGATGTCACTTCACAAATTATCTTTGTTATCGTTTTCCCTGCTCGGGACGAGTAACTAAGCTTTCAGATGTCAGATACGTCTCCAACGTATCACAATTTCTTTATGTTCCATGCTATTTTATTGATGATACTCACATGTTTTATGCACATTATATGTCATATTTACGCATTTTCCTGAACTAACCTATTAACAAGATGCCAAGAGCCGCTTGCTGTTTTCTCTCGCTGTTTTTGGCTCTTGTAAATCCAGAAGTGAAACATTTTGACTGACCTAAATCTTCGCCTAGGGTCCTATTTTTGCACTGGAGCTTCCTCTAAGACCGAAGAGATAACGGCGGGGCGACGAGGCGCCACCCATAGGGCCGCGCGCCGCAGGGGCCCGCCGCCCCATGGTGTGGGCCCCCGTCAGCCCCCCGACTCTGCCCTTCCGCCTACGTAAAGCCTCCGTCGCGAAAAACCCTGGGGCATCGAGCCACGATACGAAACCTCTGCAGACGCCGCGAATCCGCTCCCCGGGGATTCAGAGGCCGTGCCGCACCCCGTCGGGAGAGGGATTCATCTCCTGGAGGACTCTTCATCGCCATGATCGCCTCCTGAGTGATGAGTGAGCAGTTCACCCCTGACCATGGGTCCATAGCGCGCTAGATGGTCGTCTTCTCCTTATTGTGCTTCATTGTTGGATCTTGTGAGCTGCCTAACATGATCAAGATCATCTATGTGTAATTCTATGTTGAGTTTGTCGGGATCCGATGGATAGAGAATACTATGTTATGGTGATTATCAATCTATTGTTTATGTGTTGTTTATGATCTTGCATGCTCTCCGTTATTAGTAGAGGCTCGGCCAAGTTTGTACTCTTAACTCCAAGAGGGAGTATTTATGCTCGATAGTGGGTTCATGCCTATTTGACACCTGGGAGAGTGACAGCAACCCTTAAGGTTGTGGATGTGCTGTTGCCACTTAGGGATAAACATTGATTCTATGTCTAAGGATGTGCTTGTCGATTACATTACGCACCATACTTAATGTAAATTGTTCTGTTGCTTAGCAAATCCTTAATACCGAATGTCTGGATGATAACCTGAAGGTGTGACTTTTAGGTATAGGATGCAAAGTTTGCTGGATGGCGGTCTATGTACTTGGTCGTAATGCCCAATTAAATCTCACTATATTTATCATATCATGTATTGTTATGCCCTTCTCTATTTGTCAATTGCCCGACTGAAATTTGTTCACCCAACATGCTTTTATCTTAGGGGAGAGACACTCCTTAGTGAACTGTGGACCCCGGTCCTATTCTTTACAGCAGCAAACAATCTAATGCAATCAGGTTTAATGTTTTCTTGAAACATCTTCCACTGGAATAATGCTTAATCCTTTGTTACAACAAGCTGGGTGTGATTGACAACCTCACTGTTTGGTTGGGAAGTACTCTGGTTTTGTTGTGCAGATTCCACGTTGCCGCCGGAATCCCTGTTGCGCTCGCATCACATTTCGCGCACCATCAACCTTCAACGTGCTTCTTGGCTCCTACTGCTCCGATTAAACCTTGGTTTCCTACTGAAGGAAACTTGCTTCTATACGCATCATACCTTCCACTTGGGGTTCCCAAATTCACGTGTGCATCTACGTGCACTACCTAACACCACAATAGATTTTGTCACCAATCATTGCTTAGTAAAGATGACACCAACACACGATCACCCATCAAAGTTATTTTTTGTGTTCCATTGATTAAACCTACTTCCTCCATTCTTACTCTTTTCTTCCGCTCTTATGGGCATCTTCATGGGACCACCCAAACGCACAATCTGTGCTCTAACTACTATTTGGGTCTACGTGGCCTAAATGTGTTAGGACTAGGTCCAGCGTCTGACGCATAGTGACCGGGTTGTCCACGGAGATGCAAATTTGGCCTAAATATGCGCTGATGCTGCCTCCCGGACGTGCCGAGTGTCCGCTCGTTGCTCGGCGGATGTTTCTGTCGTCTGCCTTCGACAGCTGTACCTAGGCTCGTGTAGGATAACGTTGCATAGAAAACAAAAATTTTCCTATCGCGAACACGCAAAAACCAAGCCAAGATGCAATCTAGAAGACGGTAGCAACGAGGGATGATCAAGACTAACCCTTGAAGAGATTCCAAAGCCCATAAGAGTAGGCTCTTATTTGGGGTAGACGATCACTTGCCGCTGCAAAAGGCCGTAGAAGATCTGATCACGACTGGTTCCGGCGCCATTAACGGGCAGCACTCGCACTTGGCCACACGCGTTCGGTTGTTGATGAAGATGACGTCCACCTCCCCGTTCCAGCGGGCAGCTGAAGTAGTAGCTCCTCTTGAATCCGGCAGCACGACCCGTGTGGTCGTGGTGGTGGAGAAATCCGGCGGAGCTTCGCTTAAGCTTGCGGGATGTGGTGGAGGAGAGAGACCGCTAGGGTTTGGGGAGAGAGGGGGTTGGGCGCCGGCCCTCTAAGGGGTGCGGCCAAGGCTGAGGCTTGAAGTGGCCAGCCCCCTCTCTATGCCCCTCATTATATAGGTGGAAGCCCCAAGAGTTCTAGTCCAAGTCTTCGAATAAGACCCCAACACTAAAACCTCCCATATGTGGGAAACCTACTGGAGGGGAAACCACCATGTGGGACTCCCACCTTTCCTGAGGTGGGTTGGGTCATTGACCTAGGAACCCCTTGGACTCCTCCCCTTTAGGGTTGGCTGGTCATGCAAGTGGAGTCTCTTTCGGGACTCCACTTTCCAAAGTGCCATTCTTCCGGACCTTTCTAGAACCTTCTAGAACCTGCCATAAATGCACCGGATCATTTCCAAAACTTGGAATATGACTTCCTATATATGAATCTTATTCTCCGACCATTCCGGACCTCCTCGTGATGTCCTGGATCTCATCCGGACTCCGAACAAATATTCGAACTCCATCTCATATTCCGAAACTTCTACCATTTCAACATCCAACTTAAGTGTGTCACCCTACGGTTCGTGAACTATGTGGACATATGGTTGAGTACTACCCGACTAACCAATAGCGGGACCTGGAGATTCATAATGGCTCCCACATATTCAACGATGACTTTAGTGATCGAATGAACCCATTCACATACGTACACTAATTCCCTTGTCACTGATATTTTACTTCTTGTCCGAGGTTTGACGGTATCACTCTATACCTTGTTCAACCTCATCTCCGACAAGTACTTTTTACTCGTACTGTGGATGTGGTCTCTTTATGAACTTATTCATATGCTTGCAAGACATTAGACGACATTCCACCGAGAGGGCCTGTAGAGTATATCTATCCGTCATCGGGATGGACAAATCCCAATCGTTGATCCATATGCCTCAACTCATACTCTCTTCCGGACACTTAATCCCACCTTTATAACCACCCATTTACGCAGTGGTGTTTGATGTAATCAAACTTTCCGGGATAAGTGATTTACATGATCTCATGGTCATAAGGACTAGGTAATTATGTATCGAAAGCAAATTGAACTTAATGATTTGATCTTATGCTACGCTTAATTGTGTCCATTACATCATTCAATGATATAACCTTGTTATTAATAACATCCAATGTTCATGATTATGAAACTAATCATCTATTAATCAACAAGCTAGTTAAGAGGCATACTAGAGACTTCTTTGTTGTCTACATATCACACATGTACTAATGTTTCGGTTAATACAATTATAGCATGATATATAAACATTTATCATAAACACAAAGATATATAATAACCATTATTATTGCCTCTGGGCATATCTCCAATGTAGCTTCCCACTTGCACTTGTGAGTCAATAATCTTAGGTTTACATATAAAAGATGTGTAACACCTTGGCCTTCGGTGCTTTATCATGTTTTTCTCATGGGAGAGGTTTTAGTCAATCAACGGATCTGACATGCTCATAAACGTATGTATTTTGCAATTCATATGCGTCTCACCGCATCACTCATTTTCCAAATGAGCCGGCATTAAATATGTTTGGTCTTCTGGAACCTTAATTCCGCGGTCTGAAATATGTCACCAATATTGTCACACACAATATAGCTTCAAAGTTCTGACTTTGTCGGAACTACACCAAGTTCTCAAAGAACCTCCTGACTTAACATCCTTTGTCATTGTCAAAACAATGACATATTCTGCCTTCTTTGTAGAATCCATCACAATATTTTGAACTCTAAATCTAGCATAGACAACTTCTAGCTCATTGTGCTACCTTAAAACAACACTTAGTCTAATTTGAGATTTGAAATTATATTTTATATGTGACAAAACCAATATCGGTGTAACACCTTACAACGATTTGTTTGTCATTTCTTCATACAAAAATATATATATATATCCTTAGTTCTTCTAAAGTACTTAAGGATATTCTTACTGTCGTTCAATGATCATCATATGAATCATTCTGGTATATGCTCATAACATTTTATAGCACATGATATCTGATTGTGTACATATTATTCGTGATCTATAATCACTCATGTGTTTTTACTCATTGAGTGTCAGATACACTTAAGTCTTGTTAAACCTTCACATGACAAGAACATTTTCTTCATATTTCTATATTGAACTACCATCCATCATATGTACTTTGGACTTAAACTTATTATGTGTTTCAATCCATCTTCATAGATCTTGACACTAAATTTGTTTAGTCCATATCCTCTCATTGAAGTTATTTCTAAATGAAACCCTTTAATCAAGTATATAATTACATCATTGAGAACCAACTATATAAAATGTCATATAAAGTATTATAAATATGTCTCAGCGCTTCCACTTAATTTCTTGCAAATGCAAGCCTCTTCATCGTTTCTGATGAAATCAAAAACTCTTTGACTATTTCATCTGGTGAAGATTCTAACTCCGCGATACTTACTTCATCCAATTGAAGTTCGTATACCTATCTAGTATTCCATGGACCAGCAAAACTCTTGGTTGTATCTTGTATACACCTTTAATATACACTTCTGTTAAGTAGTGTATTTTGCCATCCTACTAGCATATCTCATAAAAGAAATATGTAGTGATTACTAGAATAATCCACATAGACTATAAGCATTAAGTACTAAGATCTAATCTTAGAATGTAGTTTGAACTCCTTTTAAACTTTGTCGTAAACAACTTTTCGACAAGCCTTTCTTTAAGGATATTTCATCCAAGTCTATAGATCCATTTACTTTCAAAAAGTATTCATCTATTATGGATTTCATGGCGCATGGCCATTTTAACGAAGTCAGGGCCCATCATAACTTCTTTGTTTGTAGTTGGTTTATCATTGTTCAATAATCAATCCTTTGTTCACAAATCATTTATTTGATCACAAAGTAAACCATACCTACAAGGTTAAATATGCACTTCGATCTCCATGGCAAAACACTTTGTAGTCATGGGAGCCATGATCGCCGTGGCCGCTTCCGGAACCAATTCCGATGCTGCGCTACTCTGATCATTATGCTCAGGTTCATAAACCTTAAAATTATATTGTCCTCCCACTCAAATACTTAGCTAGTCTCGGAAATAAGAAACATTGACAAACACTTTTGTCTTTGTCTCGTGGGAAGAATTCCCAATTAAATCTCTGGGATAACCAACAAAGACATTCATCCGATTTTGGTTAAAAACTCTTAGACCAAAATTTAAAGAAAGGACTATTAGGGTTTATACCCATGCCATAACTCGTATGGTGTCATTTCAACGAACATGATGATGCTCTATTCAGGGTAAAAGCTGTAGTCACTAAAGCATAATCCACAAAAATATATAACGCCATAATATTTTATCTCATCATTAATCCAACAATGTTTGGATACATATCTCGGATACTATATCATCATTATGATACTCCAAGAAATGTGAGTTGTAGAACAATTTCATAACTCTCTTAGATGTTCGCTAAAACTCATAATTCAAATAT
>JAUUTY010001180.1:0-84425 GCA_030979885.1 Lolium multiflorum
ACTATTTTTAGTGCCATTATCTCCTGCTGACCTCTTTGCTCTCCTTATTCTTGCTACTTTCACATCCCCCTGTTACTGAGTAGCACCTAGGAGTGTTGGATGACAACTCGATTGTTAAGGCTTATAAGTATTCTTTACCTCCCTTGTGTAAGATAAATGGGGTAGGTTTCCCTCGAAGACTGTTGCGGTCCCCTATACTTGTGGGTCATCAGGCTATTTTTAAGCCGGGGAGCATAGCTCTACTCATAAGTTCACCTGGGGAGTACACTCTACCTCTCTCTCTGCTTTTATTTTATTTTGTCTTGCTAGTTTATTTCTGTCTAGTTTATTTGTGCTTAGTTTATTTCTGTCTAGTTTTATTTTGCTTAGTTTACTTTTGTCTAGTTTATTTCAGTTTTGTTTGATAGACAACGTCCCAAAATCGTCAACTAAGGGGCATTTTTAAATGCTTTATGGGCCTAACTTGAAGCGATATGGGGTTCAAGTTGTCGAAGCTAGCGATCGACAAAGTCCACTTAGCCCGATTTTTCGGTCCAAGTCGGCTTGAACGCCCTTAGCCACGGAAAATGGGACCCGGGTGCGAGTGTTTTTCGGGGGCCGTTGGCTAGCGACGTCATGGCGACACGTGGCGACAACGTGCTTCCGCCGATTGCGGCGTTAGCAAGTAAACCAGTGGTAGATGATGGCCCTGCAGGAGCTGCCACGTCAGCAGGCCGGGCCGGATGACATAGTTTGTGGGTCAACTATATGACTGGGCTGGTCCGTATAATTCTACGTGGGCTGAGGCCTAGCACTCTAATGTTGGTGGTCAAAACTTAAATGGCGGCCATTTATATGTGGGAGTCCACCTTACGGCAAGCTGACGAAGCCCCGAGAAGCAAGTGGTAAGACCCAACTACCAGTGGGTCCCACTTTCTGATAGTAAACCATTGGTTGTGGGGTCACCAGAAGCGCCAAGTAGGCGGCCCAACAAGCTGGTGGGCCGGGCCAAAAACACAGGTGCCCACTTTCCAGTTAAAGGATCGGCCCATTTAGTTTGTGGGGTCCACCATATAGTGGGCCGGCCCAACAACATAGTGGGCCGGGCCAAAAACACGGTGGGTCCCATTTCTGTTAAAGGGGCGGCCCATTTAGTATGTGGGGCCGCTTTGCCTTATGGCAAGTGGTGACCCGCCCAAGATAGTGGCGGGCCATGGAGACAGGTCCTACATTTTATTAATGGGCGGCCCATTTAGTATGTGGGGCCCCATATAACGTGGGCCGGCCCACAAGATAGTGGGCGGGCCAAAAAGCTGGTGGGTCACATTCACATTATTAGGCGACTGTTGGTGTGTGGGTCATATACATAAGTGGCGCCAACAAAGGCAGTGGGCAAACCAAAAATACAGTGGAGCCCACCTTCCCTTAAAGGGCCGGCCCATTTCAGCATGGGACCACCATAGAGCGAGTGGGGCGGCCATGAATAGTGGGCCGGCCCGATAGCCAGTGGGCCGCTCTGGGTAAAGTGACCCAAACTAGTATGTGGGGTCCACCATATGGCAAGTGGTAGGCCCAGCAAATAGTGGGCCGGGCCAAAACACAGGTGGGTCCCACTTTCCTCTTAAAGGGCCGACCCATTTATTATGTGGGGTCCTCCAAAAAAGCAAATGGTAGCCCCCGACTGGGTGAAGTGGTAGCGACCCGATGGATGGTCCACTTCGCAAGTCGACCAGCCAATTAGTGTGTGGGATACCGTAAACCAAATGGGCTGGCCCAAGAAGTAAGTGATGGCTTGGTTTAGTTCTTTGTTTATATCTTAAGAACAATATCGCTTTAGGATTTTGCGGGCGAGGCACATATAACGTTTATTAATTGGTAGTTAAGGATGAAATTTAACGGTTAGATACGAGAATATTTACGCGGCATTGATTTCTGTGGATAGCCTCACTTACCACAAGCACCAAAGAAATATGCGCGAAAGAACTATAAAAACTAACTAAATATTACATCAGCTGCAAGGCATTGAAAAAAATATTACAGAACCCAGAGAAATTGAATGGTAATTAAACCTAGCAATACAATGAAGCGATCCAGCAATCTTTTAAGTTGTCCATGCAGCACCTATATCTGAAACAAAGACATTACAAGTTAAGACAACAACAATGGAAAGGCAAAGACACTACAATATTGTTTGGCAAAGAATTTGGAACTCATTATTTCGTCGTTATAAGAAGATCATTGTAATGCGCACAATAAGCAAACAAAGAGTGCATGCCGCATACCAACAGCCAATATAACAGAGCATGTTAGAATGAAACAGACTTACTACTGTCAAGTCCCATGCAAACCAACATGTTCAGGGAGTACAAAATTGGCATGAACAACATAGTAGCAGGCTATAAATTTTGTAACAACGACTGAGCAAGATAAAGTTATGATGGCTAGATCTACAGGAATGTAAACCAAAAAATAGAAGTTACGATGGCAAAAGCTAAAGAGGAGGGAATGTGAACCAACATGTGCCAAGTGCAATTACTTCATTTTGGCCGTGAACTAAATAATACTCCTGAACTTATAGTGAAGGGGATGCAAATCAAGATGTTTCGGGATATAAACTTGTAATGAGCAACACATGGAGGATAGTTAATGCTGGAGCTTAGGATGGACCAGATACAGAATATAGTGGGATCACCTGTGAACTTGTATAAGAGGGAATGCAAACCAATATGTTCAGCTTTCCATATGTGAGCGTCATGCCAAGTCAGAGAAACAAGTCAATAATGCAGCTTTTGAAGAACAAGATGGCACGCAAAATTATTATCTAGTAGTATGACAAGTTTATTTGTACTACAGGCTAGATAGCAGAGTGATAGCATGCCAAACTAAGTCCTTACTTTGTTAGCTTACAATGAACTAGATACAAAACAATGGCATCACCTACAGGGAATGCAAGCCAACATGTTCATGGAGTAAAAAATTGGCACAAACAACATAGTAGCAGGCCATAATTTTTGTAACAACGACTGAGCAAGATAAAGTTATGATGGCTAGATCTACAGAGCAGGGAATGTAAACCAAATATAGAAGTTACGATGCCAAAAGCTATAGAGCAGGGAATGCGAACCAACATGTGCAATTACTTAAAATTGGCCATGAACTAAATAATAGCAGGATGTTACTATAATACCTGAGAACAAGATTGGCATGAACAACGAATGAGCAAGATAGAAGTTATGATGGCTACATCTACAGAGCAGGGAATGCAAACCAAAATGTTCAATCGCTTAAAGTTAGCAATGAAGTAGAAAATAGCAACGTGTTACGGTCATAGCTAGGAATGAACTAAAAGAGCTTCAGATAAACAAGCATCTGAACCCAGAACATGGCGCTAAAACAAGGGACTTACATTAGGAGAAGCACTCTGTGGGAGTCACAGCAGATCTTGCTGGGGTTGATAGATCCGGTGATGAAGTACGCTACATGTGCTACTTGGGGTTGGAGAGACGGCCATTACACTTCATGATTACTCATCTCATCTGCAAAAACGTAACGGCGCGTCGTTAGCACAAACAGGTTCCCCCAAGATTAAACAAGAACTTGCAGGCAAGCAATAGAAAAGCGACAGTAGAAGAGTTTAGATCATGCACGGCGCCGGTGAAGCAGATCCGGTTCATGCACAGCGGTGTCGGTGAGCAAGATCCGATGCGGTGGACGACGGATCCGGCGAAGCGGCTCCGGTGGGGTGGACGATGCCGCAGCTGAAGCGACTGCGGTAGACTGCTGGATGAGCATATATGGTTTCGAGGTTCGGCGGGGATGATCCGGTCCGGTTGATGACGGCGTCGATGAAGCGGCTCCGGCAGACAGCCGGATGACGAGGATCGCGAGGGCTCGGGTAGGCCAGGGAAGTCCGGCGGGGATGTTCCGGTGCGGTGGTCGTGGAGGTGGTAGAGAGAGGGACTTGAGAAGTTCCGGTGGGTGGTCTCAGATGAGAGACTGAGGGAAATGAATTTTTTTGGGAGGGTATCCGGGGCTAGGGAGGTGGTGATCCAAAAAATGACGGCCAGACCCCCCCACCAACCGACTTTGCTGTCATCTCCACAGGGGTAGAATCGGAATTTGGAAGCGTGTGAAATTTTTGTATTTTGTGGGCGGGAAGTTTTGCCGCTATGAGATTTTGAATTTCGCTAAGGTACAAGTATAATGATAAAAAATTGTGAGACCGTACTAGTACCTCTGTTCAAGGCCGACTGTAAAATCAAATCATCATCAAGTTGAACATCGGTTACTACCATGATCATCATCGGACACAGATCTGGTGACATGCACCTGAAATTGGTGCATTCGTTGCAAAGTATAATGCTAAAAAAATTAGTGACCGTACTAGTACTGTTCAAGGTCGAGTGCAACATCAAATCATCATCACGTTGAAAATTTGTTACCATGATCATGATCTATCTCTGAAATTGGCGCATGCTAAATCTGGCAAACTATAATGATAAAGAAATTGTGAGACAGTAGTAGTACTTCTGTTCATGGTCGAGTGCAACATCAAATCATCATCACGTTTAAAATTTGTTACCATGATCATGATCTACCTCTGAAAATGGGCGCATCCTCTAAAACTTGCAAAGTATAATGATACAAAATTGTGAGACCGTACTAGGACTTATGTTCAAGGTCGAGTGCAACATCAAATCATCATTACATTGAAAAGTGTGTTACCATGATCATGATCTATCTCTGAATTTGGCGCATCCGCTAAATCTCGCAAAGTATAATGATAAAAAATTGTGAGAATGTACTAGTACTTATGTTCAAGGCCGAGTGCAGGATCAAATCATCATCACGTTGAAATTCGTTACAACGATCATGACATATCTCTAAAATTGGTGCATCCGCTAAATCTCGCAAAGTATAATGATAAAAAAAATTGTGAGACTGTACTAGTACTTATGTTCAAGGCCGAGTGCAGGATCAAATCATCATCATGTTGAAATTTGTTACAACGATCATGACATATCTCTAAAATTGGCGCATCCGCTAAATCTTGCACGTGGCGCATCTCGGTGCGGAGCAACAAGCCGGTGCTATCAAGGTTGAGGCGTCGGTAGCGTCATCGGGCTCTCCTCTTTTGATAGATCTTCTACATGGCGTGGCGCACCGCCCACCGAGAAGCAGTCACATGTGAGATCGAGGTGGAGACGTCGCCGGCATCCTCGAGGCGCGACCGCCCTTCTACGAGCCAGAGTCGACTCAAGGTATGAATCCATGCGCTGTCGCGTCCCTTCTGCATATGAAGTGGGATGCCTTAGATTTATTGTTCTTCTCTTACGATTATTTCTAGCCGGACATGTGTGCTCTTTCTCTGAATATATTGCTTGAAAAGCTAACCAAGTTACTTAAATTCACTTCGTTCTTAATCTTGCGTGCTAATTTTGTTATTTTTGCTGACAGTGGTGCGCGCAAGGAGATTTATTTGTGGGTGTGCTGAGCTGTTAGGCCTAAGTCGAAATCCTCAGCTAAACGAGGCCTCAGCTTAACACATAAAAAAGGTGTTCAATCTCGCCCACATCCTTTTCTTTCCTCTTCCTTTATTGGAACTTGTTTTGCAGACAAGGAAAGTGGCACGTGTAATGTGAGTAAAACCCTCTTAGCCAAAATCAGCTACAAGCAAGATTTTCTGTATTGTAGATGCCCCAATTGACTCTAATCCCCAATGTAGTCTTTTTTTATGTCAGTATAGACTTCTTTACATGGCATGCATTTGCCTAATGAGCAGCATTGTATTGCCATTCTAGCCAACCTGATCGATATGTCAAGCTTCATGCACGAGATGCCATGTTTAATTTACTCCCTCACTCCGATCCATATTTCTTGGTGTAAAATGAATGTGAATCGAAGGGAGTACTTTTCTTAGATACTAGTAGTACTATACCATTTCAAAAAAAAATACTAGTACTACTACATCACAAATGCATCAAAAGAGTACTACCATCACAAGACCACCACGGTTGTACTAGTAGAGTTTAATACTGAACTTCCAAAGGGAATAAGATTACACATATGAACTTTAAACAGGACCAGGAGCATGAGGGCCAGCAGCAGGGGCGTTGACTGGGAACAAGCCAGGCAAGACGTAATTCTGGAGGAAGAGGCCATATGCTGCGTGCTTGGCCTTGGTTGCAGGGCGGTGCTTCCCCGATGTACTTAGGCCTACACCCGTCGCATGCTGGATCAGGCTGCGGATGTCCTTCTGGAGGATTTTGCCACAGAATGGGCAAAATAGCTCCCCGCGCATGCAGAAACGAATTTCACCACCCTTCAGCCGCTTCAGAACGTAGCGGCTCTTCTGGTCCCTGCGCTCCTTGTTGTCGTCCATGTCGTCAGAATATTCCTGTGAATTATAAAGTACATAATAATCAGGTGCTTAATGACAGATCGAATAAATACTGCACTATCATAAGCAAACCTTAGAAACCCTAAAATTAAATGTGTAGAACAAGTAAATGGCAGAAGAAATCATACTAAATCACGAGAAAACCCTATGAACAGCAATGAACATAAGCCACAACAATTGCAAGTCCACTAAGTATGAACACATAAATTAATTATATGACAAATCAAGCCAACTACATGGCAGATTAGTCGAAATTAAACTAGAATCTGACCGTACGAACCGTAGAATCAAGTACGTCTACAAGAACAAGGTAGGAGATCAAATCAATCAAGAACCAGGTTCGTGCAAACCACGTGAACAGTAATATGACACAAAAAGGATCGGGACAGTTTCGGTAAAAGAGCAGTACCTCCTCGTCGTCACCCTCGACATCCTCCTGGAACTGAACGTTTGGGCCGAAATCGTCGAAGGGGTCGAGGTCCGCGTCCAGCACCGGGTCGAGGAAGACCTCGCCGTGGTGGCCTGCAACGCCTTGCGGATCTTCGGCGGGAGCAACGGCGTTGCTATCCACCTTCTCCTCGACGGCCAGGACGCCCGTTTCGACCGAGGTCGAAGAATCAGACAAGCAGAGGAGACGAGCGGCCTGGGTGCCCGGTGAAGCCTCACCCGCCGCGACGGCCACTACCGCAGAGGCATCCTCTGCGCGAGCGGCCGCCGATTGCTCCGCCTCGTACGCAAGACCTGTCTTCATGCTGCTGCGGTTGGAAACGAGGAAGTCGATGCCTCGGAGGTGCGGTGAGTTGATGGGAGGGGAGAGGACGAGCTCGCGAGAGACGATGAGGCCGATTATTTTATAGCCTCTGACTCTCTGTATCAGAATGGCATTAGTTGTGGACGCGAGAGACGATGAGGCCGATTAGTTGTGGACGCGTGAAGTCGTGCATGTACTCGATTCTCACGTATACCAATACTTCCAAACGTCATAAGTAATTCAAAATCATTCAGAATAATATGAGACCTTAACATTTTATTGTTTGTGTCAGATATTGTCCATGAAAAATAACATCCTTCAAAAAATAAATCCCCTATGCCAATCCGGTCATGCCCGTCTACTCCAACTAGCTTCCTCGAGTAATTTGTCACCTTACATTCTTAAAATGAACCAAAATTTGGCACAGGGGCATCACATGGAAAATGATGTTACCATTCTCTCTTCCCATTTTTGTTTGAATTTTTCAAAATTGTCATGCCCTAACGGAAAAAATGTATGTTCCTTCTATGAAGCATGTATCAGAATGGCATTACCAAAACCTGGGGGTGGCGGGGCACATGGTGGTGTGATGATACATCACATTTGGACCACACAACACAATTTGGACCAACCAAAAAAATTCAACCACCCTACACAAACCCTGGTCAAAACTAGTTTGACCAATATTACAAAAGTTGTACATAATTCAGAAACCGTCAGAAATATACGAAGCATTCAGGAGTCAATACTGAAGACAAAGCAATTATGCCAAAAGACGAAGGCAGAGGAGGAACAGGTCTTGCTATATTGCACAACAAAGCCAAATTCAACTTTTCATCGATTCCAAAATTCTGGCTGCAATTAGCACACCCTGGTCTCCTGATGTCGCAATAGTTGGCTGCTGGGAGCGGAGACACTCGACTTCCTTCTTCAACTTATCGCACTCTGTGCGAACTTTCAAGTACTTCGTCTCGAAATATTGCGCATGTTCAGCATGCAACTCCACTTCCTGTTGAAAACTTTCACAGTCACAGTTGCAATCACACTGACCAGCCTTGTCAGTGACCACACTCATCGGTGGCTGGGCGCGTAGTTCCTCGACTTCCTTCTTCAACTTCTTACACTCCGCGAGAACGTCTGAGTACCGTTTATCAAAAGAAGATTGCATGGAACGGGCATTCTCCTTCGATATGGCACGATTTAAAATGCACCTGCCCACGAGGTGGCGGATTTTCTTATGAAGGATGATGTTGTGGCCCTTGATCTGGTCCAGTTTCGCGGAGAATCGTGTTATCACATCCTGCATTGCAAATTCAACAGCAATGAAGTATGCAGAGTGCAGATGAGGGGGGAGAAATAAACAAATGGAGTGCCAACCTCTTCAATATGCCTGAGAGCTGCAAAGTCCTTGTCCATAGGAACCTCTTCAACGATGGAACCGCCATCCCTGGAAGAAAGACATTTAAGTAGTTGGATCTGGCAGCCAGCAAGGAGGCGATGAAACTGCGGCACGGCAATGGAAACATACACGGCCGAAGATGCACACACGCGCACTGGCTGCTCCTCTCCCGGAGACTGAGCATTCGTCTCTGATTCTGCATTCATGATACCAAACCTATGCAAGAGTTTGAGGTTTCTGTTCTGAAGGGTGGTGTTGTGGCCCTTTAATCTCATAATCCCTTCCTGCATGGAAAAATTCACCAGGAACGAATCAGGGATCCTTTTTCATTCACAGGATATGAAAATCATAAGATTAGGAAAAGCATAGGATTTTGTATACATTACAGAGGGTGTATGCGCTATTTTATGGGCTATTTGGAATGTACAAAATGAAGTCGAGTTTAATAAACCCAAATCTCATCCCTTCTTGCAGGTTATCCCTATGATTATTCACTAGATCCGTATGTTTCTTATCTCCAGCCCGAGGATCAGCAGGATATCATGGAGTCTGGGTGCAACTGACTAGAGACAGCCGCACGGGATTTTTACAGCCAGGGTGGCTGGCAGTTTCCTCATAGAATTACTTACTGATGTGTTTTTGCCTTTTTGGCACCCGCTGTTTTCTATGTTTCGTTGGTGGATCTTTGTGTCGACTCTAGCTGATCCGTGAGAAGTTGTCATAATTTGTGTATGAACTGAAGAAAGCAATAAAGCAGCCATATACATCATTTTGATGCAGAGGCTGTGATATGTCCCCCATTTCGAAAAAAGGAACAAACATAGGATATATTTCTATAAATCAAACAACTAATGTAGGAAAAAAAACCATAGGATCTAAATGCTACACAATTCTTATAGAAGTCCTACGAATTAAAGAAGCCCTCATGCAGTACGGAGATGAAGAGGAAGAAAAAAAAAGCAATGGATATATATTATATAGTGCATACATTATTAATGCTCTTGAGAGCTAACAAGTGCTCATCAAACAACGGGTCCTCGATAGCTAAGTACGAAGTGGATCCTGCGGTAGAAAGCACGAGCCTGGAACCGTCGGCCCTGGAAGATGATAGCCGGTTTAGTTGGCACCGCCTGCCAGCAAGGACTCAACGAAAATCCGGCATGGCGATGGAAACATACCCAGGAGCTTCGTACCCACCAGGTTGGCGAGAAACGAGCGATTTCTCAACTTGGGTAGGAATGGCGCTGAAACCAGCCGCCATGGAAGAAAGACGGTTAAATTGTTTGATCCGCTAGCCAGCCAGAAGGCAGAGAAACTTCGGCATGGCGATGGAAACATACCGGGGAGCTTCGTACCCACCATCTTGGCGAAACACGGTCGATTTCTCGGCATCGGTAGGAAGGGCGACACTTGAACGGGCGGCCCTGGAAGAAAGACGGTCAAATAGCTGGTTCTCCCGGGTAAAAAAAATAGTTGGATCTGTTTGCCTTGCTGTAATCTGCGTTCATGGGGGCAAAGAAAGCACATGGCGATAAAAACCTACCAGGACTCTTGCTGGATTACTCTGCCCTGACCCAACAAGCCCGAAGCAGACTGAGCTTGCGATGGAAGCGCAGACTGAGCTTGCGATGGAAGCGCAGACATGCCTGTCCGCCGGCGCCGCTGGTACACTTTCAAAGTCGGAGTTTGCAGGACTTTCAGCGGGATGGATTTCACCGCGGATTTAGTCTCAGACAACAACGCCTCCTTCCTCTTCTTACACTTCTTCATGTTCTTCTTAGACAACTTGTTGAACGATGGATGAATCGCTGGAGGAAGAAGGAAGGGACAAGCAGGTGGGGATAGAAGGGGTCGGTGTAGAGCTCTCCGGGGAGGGTTCCCCGGGGAGGAGGATGAAAACTGGAACGAACAGGACAGGGATGGGACTGGGCAATCTTGTCCGTCCATCCAAAATCAAAGGGCGGGAGCACATAAGACTTTGGGCCATTGACAGGCTGGTCCTGCCACAGGCGGACCCCAAGTTTCAGCGATTCAATGTCAGTGAAAAGATGGGCAATGTAAAAGAATCTTGTTCGGGGTCGGCCGCGGAAGCCAAATCTCTGTGTCCCAAAGTCTACTAGTAGTCTACTCCTATATAGGTATAGCTGCATAGCCATCATACCATTGCATTGATCGAGCTGTACGCCTTTACCACTCTGATTCAGGTACAAAATATTAGTGTTCTCTTGTCAAATCAAAGGCCATGTCAGTTTGACGAAATGGACGTTCTTTAACTCACAAACTACTCCAAGGACATCATTTACGGACTACTGAAGCCATGTACATAATTTCTGGATCGATTTAGTAATTTGCTACAACTGTAATATTATTTCCAATTTTCAGCAATTTATTTGAATTTTAGGATTTTACTTATAAATTTCGCTAATTGACATGTGTAGGAAAGATAGAAAACAACTAGTGTATGCATGACCAATTAATCTGACTAAATAAATCTTATAGTGGCCACTTTGCATCACTCAAACTGAGAGGGCATGTTAGATTCATATGATAGAATAATGGAGAATCGCTATGACATATGCCTCCTTGAATCCTACGGGAAAGAAATCTACATGAATTGGTAGAGCTAGGTGTGTGATGGTATCATCGGAAAGACAAAGGAAATTTCTATAGAGATTGAGAGTGCATAGCATAGTTGTCACAGATGCATATGAATTTTTCCAAGAGGTCTAACCTCTTATTAGAAATCCTATAGGGTTGTACTAGTATAAGAAAACAATACATAGAAATTTTGGAGGATTCAATTCTTCAAATCAAACAAGCTATATAGGGGGAAAATCATATCCTTTGATTCGTACAATTTGTATAGGAGTTATGTAGGATTTGACTATAGGAGTTATGTAGGATTTGACTATAGGATTTGAATATTTGTACGGTTGTGTAATATTTTTACCCAGATCAATTCACATACCACCGGTTATGTATTTTTTTGGGCTATAAAAATAGGAGGTGTGGTATATTTGATGTGTGTAGAGATAATCTCACCATCTTATAGCCACCCCTAACATTTCGAGCAAACAAAAAAAAATCTATACCACTACCCACCTCTCGTCCTACACTCAATTCCTACACAACCAAACAACAAAAATTGGCTATCCTAGCCAGGTGGTTGGGGATACTCTCATCCCATAAACCTATCCCCTAAACCAAACAACCCCTAATATGGAGGGAAGGAAAACCTAGTATCTGATACTGTACAAAAACACATAAAGCAATCTGGAACCGTCCACATAGAATCAACGGGCCAGAGCAGATGCCTTCTTTGGGAAGGGTCTTGCGCGGAAGCCAAGGAATCCTCTGCGTCGACAATCTGGTGTAGCAGTAAAATAGACCATCATAGCGGAACATTGATGGAGTCACTACAATGCGTCCGAATCCGGGTATAGTCTTGTCATATCAATGGCCATGTCAGTTTCTCCAGATATAATCTATCCGTTAGCTAGTACTACTACTCTAGAGGCTGACGCCACATGCAGAAGTTGTACAGTACTACGACTACTATCGAGTATCGACTAGTCCGATCACGTCCAGGTCGCAACTACTCAAAAATGGCCGTAAAGAAAATGCAGAAGTAGGATGGGGCCACGACAAAAGACATACATCTATTTATGGACAGAGGTAGTATCATATCAGCATGCATTAGCATCTCATTTGCAACTAGTTGCACTCGCATCCTATTATCGGATATCACACTTCTGCACTTTTAAAAAATATGAAGAAAAACAAAACTGGGACACATATTATGTTGTGTATTGCTCCACAGGTCACAGATGAGTATGTAAAAAAAATTCTAGCTTGCACAAAAAAGACAAATGATATGTGAATAGTTAAGGAATATTATTCACTTTGGTCTTTTCTTTTTTCCACAGCTCACATATGGTCACCTTTTGAAACAAATGTTTAGATGTGCGAAAGATACAACATAACCCGTGACTATGATTTGAATTTACATTTTTTTACAAACTCGAAATGTGACATCCGACAATAAGATGAGGGATCAACTAGTTGCGAAATGTTTGCACTCCTGACCATGCATCTGAATCTATCTACTAGACTACTACAACAACATACAAAATGCACCAGTTTTGAACTAGAGATGTAACAGCAGTACTAACCGTTGGTTTCCAAAATCTAACGCTTGTGATTAGAGGGATTCGCGTCAAGAGATACCACAACAGCATACACTTCTTTCTAGAACCATCATGTAGCCATTATGTAGAAGAAGAAAAAAGCAGGGTCACACCAATATCACACGTCCCACTCGATAGTAAGAAAGGTTCCAAGTTATTGTTCCCATTTCTCAACTGGTCATACCTATTTCGATGGTGTAACCTACGTAGTATAAGTTATATATTAGTTGTATGGAAAGTTTGAGCAACATTTAGAACATAATTTTGTACTCCTAATTGGTCCAACATGCATGCTAAGATTGGGGTCTTCACCTTGAAACGGCGAGCGCCGAAAAGCGGGTCAAAATCGCCCAGATCCTCGAAGATATCTACAGGCGCAGCCGCTGTATGAGAGACGGAGTGGGAAACGAGTGGGGCGATGTATGAGAGACGGAGTGGGGGTGTAGTATGTACTATAGTAAGACGGCGAGACGGCGAGGTCAGAGTGATTAAGACT
Organism: Lolium multiflorum; assembly: GCA_030979885.1. Lineage (NCBI taxonomy): Eukaryota > Viridiplantae > Streptophyta > Magnoliopsida > Poales > Poaceae > Lolium > Lolium multiflorum. Next base: position 13,213 of record JAUUTY010001180.1, read on the forward strand.
AGTCACAATGGGAAGTACGTAGTACGTAGTATCATACACTACTAGTTTGTGATACTACCTCCACAATGCATAGTATCATAATATGGTTCATACTTATGTCATATTTAAAGTTTTGTAGAATCTCAATGCAAATGTGTGTACATGATGTATTTGTCATGAAGTTTTCTAAGTTTTCTAGGTTTATGTGTTATAATACTACTCTCATATCTCACCTCATAATTGATGTGACACATTAGATTTTTGCCAACATGGCATGTATGATACTACTTACGAGCCTTAAAAGCACTTTTTTGTGATGTTGATCAAATTGTACTCTAAAATTGTCACTGGACAACAGGTCGGCCTATTGCAAACTTGTTTGAATGAGCTAAAATAGTTAGAAATCTAGAAAATTTGTCACTTCAATGAATTTTCATCCTATAACGTTTACTTAATTTGAAAAACGAATGGGGACGTTTGCCATAATGGGACAATCATTTCTACAAAAAAGAATAAGATGGAAAGTCTCGCAATGTTATTTATCATGACAACATTGACAATGTCACAACCGTGGGGTGATTAGGGAATCCACTCCGCTAGAAAAAACAAACTTATATAAGGCATGTGTGGCAATGCAGTTTGTCTACCTTATACACATATCTAGATGTGTAGCTATATATGGATTTTATTTTCCAACTTTAGATGATCAGTTTATAGTTCACCATTTAATTAGAATTCATAATTTTTGGGAATAAAATACTTGGAGGTACCCTGCAAGTGTGGTACCACAAACTAAGCCCAAACATGGGTCCCAATAGTACAACATAGCGCGCATAGGAAGTTTGAGCAAATTTGAAACCAACCAAATGAGGTAGAAACAAATCAGAAAAAAGTTGTGAAACATGTGCATGGAGCCATCACATGACATGTACTTACTACTAACAAGTAAAAAATATAAAACCCTATCATACATAGAGGTTTGGGGTGAAGAGTTATTATTCACACACATATAGAATAAATATGGACTGCTTTTGGCTTTCTACCCATTAATTTGAGCAAGCTTCATGCAGTGTCCACTTCAAACTTGACAACATTGGAACCATAGCTGCTTGAGTTCGCCTCGCTAGCCTCTTCCCATATGTAAGCTTAATTAATTGGTTACACTACGAAAACCACAATCAACTTCTGAATAATGCATGCATTGCCCCCCTTTTGCACATATGCAACTTTGCAAAGTAGGGATTTTTGGTTTACCACACATTAGTGTGTTGTTTTCTTTTTATTAGGACCCATGTTTGGTAGCCACATTTTTCCAAAGCCAAAGTGTGGTTAGCCAAAAAAAAAGCTAGTATGGCTAGCCACCAAATTGTGGCTTAAAATATTAAAGCCAAACTTTGTCAAAACTTTGTAAAAAAAAGTTGAGTCTATGACAAATGGACCATATATACATGCAATGAAGTGTGATAAGCCAAATTGTGGCAAAAAACAAACACATGCCAAATAAACTATATGCATGGCTGCCAAATTTTGGCTTCTTGACAAATTGTGGCTAGGAACCAAACATGCCCTTGCTGGCCAAAGGGGTCCGAATATGTGTTTTGTTTATTCGCTATCATGTGCAGTACGTGTGTGCACAATACCACAAATCAAAATTTCACGGGTAGGCCAAACATGCATGCATGGTAGGCGAATCGCCATTTCGAAGGCTAATTTGTCAAACTAGCTTACCATGAAACCATCATGTGTACTCCAATTAATTAAGTTCGGATATGAATGGTGGTCATCAACCAAACTAAAAAGAATTCAAAATTTGGGATGATATAGGGATGTGCCCTATTGTTGTGGAATCAGAAAACATTAGCCAACGAAAATGTGGGTTGCATCCAAGTATAGTAGCTCACAAAGTCGATTGCCAAGAAGTTTTTGCCTAAATTTGAAATAAAGCCAAAATGAGGTTCAAACTTATTGAAATCAGCAAGCAAGGCAATCACGAAGTCACCAATTACTACTTTTATCTAGGAAAAATAACAAACATGATGGCATGCAAATATTCTTGAGAAGCAGAATCATTCTGTAAATATATATTTTTGGAACCATGCATGTTGGACATTGATTCGCTTCTTGCCACATGGGTGAGCTAGCTTGGTTACCGCAAGAACCATGCATGGCGAACTTTCGAATCATGACCCCTTTTTTAAGAGATCAATGAAAAACTTCTTATTTTCGACTATACTTTGCCAAATACAGTTTTTTTGGTTTTCCACATAAAGTCTTTTCATTTTTATTGGCCGAATTAAGGGGGGCAAAATTAAAAGGATGTATTTGTGAAGTGGCTACCGCGTGTATTGCGCACACTACCACCTATACAATTTTCACAAGAGGGTGACATGGTTGGATGGCCATGCATTTCCATGGTTTGTTGGATTATCTCATCATGTAGTATATAATAAATTAATTTTGTAAATATTTTTCAATTCAAGTATTAACGATGGTTATATTACAACTCAAATAAATTGGGAAAATACTGGGGTTCGCCTCCCTAGAATCAATCTTGCCCGTCCATTTCCTATCAACTGACTATAGGGAGTACTAGATTTAAATGGCGGTTGGAGTTAATTCCTCAACCTCATCGCAGTATTATTCCCATCTGTCCCCACTAAACAACCCCTGGCGGTTCGTTCTCCCCTGCATTTCGGCAAGTTCCAAAAAACCCCATTGTTTGCAGTTGCTCTCCCTCCCTCCCCCTCAATCCCTCCGATCAGTTCGACGTGCTTCAGCGCTGCCATGGCCGACGGCGGCCTGTTTACGCTAAAGAGGAGCGTCGTTCCCCATGGGACGACCAAGGTGAACGTGGTCTACACGAATGACCCTTCCGTTCTCGAGCACACCCTCAAGATGTACGAACAAAAGCTACTAGAGGACAGGTCCAGGTTCGTCGGCCTCGACCTAGAATACACTGCGGACCAAGTAAGTACCGCCGTCGTTCAGTTGGCCATGGACGACCACGTCCTGGTGTACCATTTCTGCAGGTATGTTCTTCACATGCCTTCCTTTATCCTTTTGTTTTTTAATATAGAAACTCTTCCTTTATCTTGGATCTGCTTTTTTATTTCGACATAGACTAGGTTCTAACTTGTATGAAAACACGAACAAACTAACTTGTATGAAAAATGTGGTCTGGAACGTAATATCCAACATACTTGTATAATTTTTTTGGATTGACCACGATATCTAGTTTCATGATTTTGGTACTCAAAATTTGCACAAATTTCATGTACTCATACTCACCGATAATCGGCATGGATGTCAAGATATTAACATATAGTAACTGAATCTTAACTTGACACTTAAATAATTAGATCATATAGTCGCAACAATAATTCATGTTATTTTGATGTGTATCACTGATGCAAAATCATTGTTTCACTGCAACAAGTATACAGTTTACTGGAAGAAAAATATGTGTACTATTTCAGCATATACGATCTTACAAGATTGATTTGTGTTAACATGCAGGAGTCCTGATAATCTGGCACTGCAAGAATTCCTTCAACATAAAGGAATTTGTTTCACAACTGTTGACATCAGGGGTGACTCTAGCAGGTTTGCTAGAGATGGCATTAAAATTCCTAAACATAATTGGATTGACATTCAGGATATGATCAATTTCAATGGTCCTGGCAATAGGACTGGCATGGGTGATTTGGCAGCCGCCATCATTGACCCATCTTACAAAGACATGAAGACCAAGTTCCCTACTAGCAGCCACGATCAATGGGAGTGCATGCCATTGCCTGAAGTAAACTTGAGGTATGCTGCGATTGATGGGTATGTCAGTTTTGAGTTGTACAGGCGACTCAAAAAAATCAATGATGGGCAGCGTCAAGCACAACCAATTCCAAGGGAAGTGGTTTGCCCGGATTGCAAGGAAGCGGCTAGGTTGGCCGCTCTTCCCCCTGCCTGGCGCGACGAGAAGAAGCAGTGTGTCGGGACAACCTACTGGGAATTTGTATCTTATTGCTTTAGGCACAACATACCATTTGATCCGAAGAAAATGCCACCATGGATAAAGGACCCGTGCGAGCCTACTTCGGGGTCTCCGTGGGATGGCGGTTCACATGGTGAGCAAGCTAGGGCAACGGCTGGATGTGGTGAGCTAGCAAGGGCAGGGCCTGTATCTGGTTGGGAAGCTCCAACAAGGATTCCCGACACACGAAGTGCGAACGAGTGCAGAACTTGGACTGCCAACCCATGGGAGGCAGGTACAAGCGGCACCGGCAAGCGCATCAAGAGGGATGATGATAATTGGTGAACTAGGCTGGCGTTATATGTTTCCAAGATTGTACATAAGTTTAGAATTATGAACTGGTAGTATTGTTTAGGTGATGTAATTACTTTTGCAACAATGTGTATGAGGTTTCAGAATCACGCATCCTTATTTAAACATGTTTAAAACATGGAAATGAAAAGGTAAGCCTGCATCCTTCTTAGTCACTCCAAAATTAAGCTTTTGGGAAGGTATTTGAAATTTCCATGTTTGAAACCCAAAACGACTTCTCTTCGTGATTGACTTCATAAGACAAAGTTCAGGCTTAGGGGTAGATACATGATTTTTCTGGTTTGAATATGACTAGACCTTGTTTATCAACTTGAGTGCTTACTATATGACATAAGAAGGCTATGTGCTTTGGTTTTTCATTTTTTTTTGAATCTTGGTCAATTCCTAGGTACGGTTTGACCAAGATTTGAACAAGTTTAAAATATGAAAATAAAATGTAAGCCCGGTCTGGATCCTTCTTAGTCACTCTGAAATGAAGCTTTTGGGAGGTTTTTGAAATTTCCATGTGTTTGAAACCCAAAACCACTTCTCTTCATGCTTGACTTCATAAGATAGATTTTAGGGTTAGGGGTAGATACGTACATGATTTTTCTAACTATTTTTATGCCCATTTGAATCTTGGTCAAATCATAGGTTTGACCAAGATTTAAACATGTTTAAAATATGAAAATGAAAAGCTAAGCCTGCATCCTTCTTATTCACTCCAAAATGAAGTTTTTGGGAAGGTTTTTGAAATTTCCATGATTGAAACCCAAAAACGACTTCTCTTCGTGCTTGACTTCATAAGACAAAGTTTAGGGTTAGGGGTAGATACATGATTTTTATGGTTGAATATGTCTAGACCTTGTTTATCAACTTGAGTGCTTATTATATGACATAAGAAGGCTATGTGCTTTGGTTTTTCATTTTTTTATACCCATTTGAATCTTGGTCAAATCCTAGGTTTGACCAAGATTTGAACAAGTTTAAAACATAAAAATAAAAGGTATAAGCTCGACCTGGATCCTTCTTAGTCACTCTAAATTGAAGCTTTTGGGGGTTCTTGAAATTTCCATGTTTGAAACCCAAAACCACGTCTCTTCATGCTTGACTTCATAAGACAGAGTTTAGGGTTAGGGTAGATACATGATTTGTCTGGTTTGAATATGTCTTGACCTTGTTTATCAACTTGAATGCTTAATATATGACATAAGAATACTATGTGCTTTGGTTTTCATTTTTTGATTTTTTCTGAATTTTTATGCCCATTTGATCTTGGTCAAATCCTAGGTTTAACCAAGGTTTAAACAAGTTTAAAACATGAAAATGAAAAGGTAAGCCTGCATCCTTCTTAGTCACTCCAAAATGAGGCTTTTGGGAAGGTTTTTGAAATTTCCATGTTTGAAATCCAAAACGACTTCTCTTCGTGCTTGACTTCATAAGACAAAGTTTAGGGTTAGGGGTAGATACAAGATTTTTCTGGTTTGAATATCTCTAGACCTTGTTTACCAACTTGAGTGCTTACTATATATGACATAAGAAGGCTATGTGCTTTGGTTTTTCAGTTTTTTTGAATTTTTATACCCATTTGAATCTTGGTCAAATCCTAGGTACGGTTTGACCAAGATTTGAACATGTTTAAAACATGAAAATAAAAGGTAAGCATGGATCCTTCTTAGTAACTCTAAAATGAAGCTTTTGGGAGGTTTTTGAAATTTCCATGTTTGAAACCCAAAACCACTTCTCTTCATGCTTGATCGACTTCATAAGACAGAATTTAGGGTTAGTGGGTAGATACATGATTTGTCTGGTTTGAATATGTTTAGACCTTGTTTATCAACTTGAATGCTTACTATATGACATAAGAATACTATGTGCTTTAGTTTTCATTTTTTTGATTTTTTCTGATTTTTTTGCACATTTGATCTTGGTCAAATCCTAGGTTTAACCAAGATTTAAACATGTTTAAGACATGAAAATGAAAAGGTAAGCCTGCATCCTTCTTAGTCACTCCAAAATGAAGCTTTTGGGAAGGTTTTTGAAATTTCCATGTTTGAAATCCAAAACGACTTCTCTTCGTGCTTGACTTCATAAGACAAAGTTTAGGGCTAGGGGTAGAAACATGATTTTTCTGGTTTGAATATGTCTAGACCTTGTTTACCAACTTGAGTGCTTACTATATGACATAAGAAGGCTATATGCTTTGGTTTTTCATTTTTTTGAAATTTTATGCCCATTTGAATCTTGATCAAATCCTAGGTACAGTTTGACCAAGATTTGAACAATTTTAAAACATGAAAATAAAAGGTAAGCCCGACCTGGATCCTTTAGTCACTCTAAAATGAAGCTTTTGGGGGTTCTTGAAATTTCCAAGTTTGAAACCCAAAACCACTTCTCTTCATGCTTGACTACATAAGATAGAGTTTAGGGTTAGGGGTAGATACATGATTTTTCTTGTTTGAATATATCTAGACCTTGTTTATATCAACTTTAATGCTAACTATATATGACATAAGAAAACTATGTGCTTTGGTTTTTAATTTTTCTGATTTTTTTATTTTGATAGATGCACATTTGAATCTTTGTCAAATCCTAGGTTTGACCAAGATTTAAACAAGTATAAAACATGAAAATGAAAAGGGGAAGCCTGTATCCTTTCTTAGTCACTCTAAAATGAAGTTTTTGGGATGTTCTTGAAATTTTCATGTTTGAAACCCAAAACCACTTCTCTTCATGCTTGACTTCATAAGATAGAGTTTAGGGGCTAGGGGATAGATACATGATTTGCCTAGGTTTGAATATGCATGTCCAAACCTTGTTTATCAACTTGAATGCTTACTATATGACATTAGAAGACTATATGCTTTTTTTTTCATTTTTCTGATTTTTTTAAATTTATGCCCATTTGAATCTTTTGGTCAAATCCTTGGTTTAATTTGACACGGATTTAAACAAGTTTAAAATATGAAAATGAAAAGGTGGTAAGCAGGCATGGATCCTTCTTATATATATTAGTCACTCTAAAATGAAGCTTTTGGGAGGTTTTTGAAATTTCCATGTTTGAAACCCAAAACCACTTCTCTTCATGTTGTTGACTTCATAAGATAGAGTTTAGGGGTTAGGGGTATAGATACATGACTTGTCTTGTTTGAATATGTGTCTAGACCTTGTTTATCAACTTTAATGCTTACTATATGACATAAGAACACTATGCGCTTTAATTTGGTTTTAAATTTTTTTAAATTTTGATGCACATTTTGAATCTTGGTCAAATCCTAGGTTTGACCGAGATTTGAACAAGTTTAAAACAAGAAAATAAAAGGTAAGCCCGCCAGACTGGATCCTTTCTTAGTCACTCTATAATGAAGCTTTTAGGGGGGTTGTTGAAAATGTAAGCATGTATCCTTCTTAGTACGTCACACCACAATGAAGCTTTTGGGAGGGTTTTTGAAATGTCCATGTTTGAAACCCAAAACGACTTCTCTTCGTGCTTGACTTCATAATTAAGACAAAGTTTAGGGTTAGGGGTATATAGATACATGATTTTTCTGGTTTGAATATGTCTAGACTTTGTTTATCAACTAGCTTGAGTGCTTACTATATGGCATATATAAGAAGCTAGGCTATGTGCTTTGGTTTTTCTTTTTTTGAATTTTTATGCCCATTTGAATCTTCGTCAAATCCTAGGTACGTACGGTTTGACCAAGATTTGAACATGTTAAAACATGAAAATAAAAGGTAAGCATGGATCCTTCTTAGTCACTCTAAAATGAAGCTTTTGGGAGGTTTTTGAAATTTCCATGTTTGAAACCCAAAACCACTTCTCTTCATGCTTGGCTTCGTAAGATAGAGTTTAGGGTTTGGGGTAGATACGTACATGATTTTTCTAAGTATTTTTACGCCCATTTGAATCTTCGTCAAATCCTAAGTTTGACCAAGATTTGAACAAGTTTAAAAACATGAAAATGAAAAGGGTAAGCCTGGATCCTTGTTTAGGGTTAGGGGGTAGATACATGATTTTTGTGGTTTGAATATGGCAGACCTTGTTTATCACCTTGATATATGACATAGGAAGACGGTGTGCTTTTGTTTTTCTTTTTTTTGAATTTTTATGCCCATTTGAATCTTGGTCAAGTCATAGGTTTGACCAAGATTTAAACATGTTTAAAACATGAAAATGAAAAAGTAAGCCTGGATCCTTCTTAGTCACTCCAAAATGTACCAATTGATAAATGAGTTAACTTGGCTTCATGGAAAAAATAATGTCATGTAAATGATTTAACTTGGCTTTCGTACCCTTGAATCCATAGGAAACTTTGTATAAATGTAGTAGTATAATAATCAACCGAGTTTTTACATCAACAGGTCTGTCACTTACGTGTGGTGCCCATGCGTGAGGTCCCACACTTCAGTGAGCACAAGTCACGTGCAATAGGTACGCAAACTCCCAGCCATTTTCTTTGTCAAGAGAAGACGCATCAGGATGCGTATTGGAAGTATGTGGGTCCTTCTGGATCCTTCGGTTGTCCCTCTCACAAAAAAACAAATCTCTCTCATTCTCGGCCTCGCTCGACTCGCTCGCTCCTGCTCACTGACAAACCCTGCACAAAAGTCAACATCATCACCCGAAAAAGGGGAGACACCATAATTCTCTCCCTTCTTCTCTCCTTCCGAGTGATCCCTCTTCCTCCGAGTTTCACTCGACGGGCAAACACACATGTGCTGCATAGTAATAATAAAAAAGTAGAAAAATCGACCTACGAATCTATGATTAAATAGGTTAAACTAGGGTTTTGCCCACTACTACAGATCAAGTTCAGAAATATCCAACTACTAGTTCGATTTTGGGCTACTAATATAAAATTAAAATAAGTTGAACTAGTATTCCTCTAAAAAATCATTTTGGTATGCATTGTTTGATACTTTTCATAGCTATAGTGCATCACAAATTTATGATTTCATGCTTTGCTTTGCCAATTTCGATTTTTTCTAACCACCTTCTCTTTGATTTCAAATTTAGGTCAAACTATCGATGCCTACTATGTGTTCTACTTGAATTGGATGCAGCGTGCGCACATGTTTTGCCATTGTTCTGGGCTTCCACACATCTTTGGGGCATCCAAGTATTTAAGTTACCTTGTTTTTTTGAATTGTAATTCATACCCTTCCTCCCAATTTTTATGCACATTTGAATCTTGGTCAAATCCTAAGTTTGACCAAGATTTGAACAAGTTTAAAACATGAAAATGAAAAGGTAAGCCTGGATCCTTCTTAGTCACTCAAAAATGAGAAGCTTTTGGGAGTTTTTTGAAATTTCCATGTTTGAAACCCAAAACCACTTCTCTTCATGCTTGACTTCATAAGACAGAGTTTAGGGTTAGGGGGTAGATACATGATTTGTCTAGTTTGTTGTTTAGACCTTGTTTATCAACTTGAATGCTTACTATATGACATAATAATACTATGTGCTTTGGTTTTCATTTTTTTTGATTTTTTCTGAATTTTTATGCCCATTTGATCTTGGTCAAATCCTAGGCTTAACCAATATTTAAACAAGTTTAAAACATGAAAATGAAAAGGTAAGCCTGTATCCTTCTTAGTCACTCCAAAATGAAGCTTTTGGGAAGGTTTTTGAAATTTCCATGTTTGAAATCCAAAACGACTTCTCTTCGTGCTTGACTTCATAAGACAAAGTTTAGGGCTAGGGGTAGAAACATGATTTTTCTGGTTTGAATATGTCTAGACCTTGTTTACCAACTTGAGTGCTTACTATATGACATAAGAAGGCTATATGCTTTGGTTTTTCATTTTTTTTGAAATTTTATGCCCATTTGAATCTTGATCAAATCCTAGGTACGGTTTGACCAAGATTTGAACAATTTTAAAACATGAAAATAAAAGGTAAGCCCGACCTGGATCCTTTAGTCACTCATCTAAAATGAAGCTTTTGGGGGGTTCTTGAAATTTCCAAGTTTGAAACCCAAAACCACTTCTCTTCATGCTTGACTACATAAGACAGAGTTTAGGGTTAGGGGTAGATACATGATTTTTCTTGTTTGAATATATCTAGACCTTGTTTATATCAACTTTAATGCTAACTATATATGACATAAGAAAACTATGTGCTTTGGTTTTTAATTTTTCTGATTTTTTTATTTTGATAGATGCACATTTGAATCTTTGTCAAATCCTAGGTTTGACCAAGATTTAAACAAGTATAAAACATGAAAATGAAAAGGGGAAGCCTGTATCCTTTCTTAGTCACTCTAAAATGAAGTTTTTGGGATGTTCTTGAAATTTTCATGTTTGAAACCCAAAACCACTTCTCTTCATGCTTGACTTCATAAGATAGAGTTTAGGGGCTAGGGGATAGATACATGATTTGCCTAGGTTTGAATATGCATGTCCAAACCTTGTTTATCAACTTGAATGCTTACTATATGACATAAGAAGACTATATGCTTTTGTTTTTCATTTTTCTGATTTTTTTTAAAATTTTATGCCCATTTGAATCTTTTGGTCAAATCCTTGGTTTAATTTGACACGGATTTAAACAAGTTTAAAATATGAAAATGAAAAGGTGGTAAGCAGGCATGGATCCTTCTTATATATATTAGTCACTCTAAAATGAAGCTTTTGGGAGGTTTTTGAAATTTCCATGTTTGAAACCCAAAACCACTTCTCTTCATGTTGTTGATTTCATAAGATAGAGTTTAGGGGTTAGGGGTATAGATACATGACTTGTCTTGTTTGAATATGTGTCTAGACCTTGTTTATCAACTTTAATGCTTACTATATGACATAAGAACACTATGCGCTTTAATTTGGTTTTTAATTTTTTTAAATTTTGATGCACATTTTGAATCTTGGTCAAATCCTAGGTTTGACCGAGATTTGAACAAGTTTAAAACAAGAAAATAAAAGGTAAGCCCGCCAGACTGGATCCTTTCTTAGTCACTCTATAATGAAGCTTTTAGGGGGGTTGTTGAAAATGTAAGCATGTATCCTTCTTAGTACGTCACACCACAATGAAGCTTTTGGGAGGGTTTTTGAAATGTCCATGTTTGAAACCCAAAACGACTTCTCTTCGTGCTTGACTTCATAATTAAGACAAAGTTTAGGGTTAGGGGTATATAGATACATGATTTTTCTGGTTTGAATATGTCTAGACTTTGTTTATCAACTAGCTTGAGTGCTTACTATATGGCATATATAAGAAGCTAGGCTATGTGCTTTGGTTTTTCATTTTTTTTGAATTTTTATGCCCATTTGAATCTTGGTCAAATCCTAGGTACGTACGGTTTGACCAAGATTTGAACATGTTTAAAACATGAAAATAAAAGGTAAGCATGGATCCTTCTTAGTCACTCTAAAATGAAGCTTTTGGGAGGTTTTTGAAATTTCCATGTTTGAAACCCAAAACCACTTCTCTTCATGCTTGGCTTCGTAAGATAGAGTTTAGGGTTTGGGGTAGATACGTACATGATTTTTCTAAGTATTTTTACGCCCATTTGAATCTTCGTCAAATCCTAAGTTTGACCAAGATTTGAACAAGTTTAAAAACATGAAAATGAAAAGGGTAAGCCTGGATCCTTGTTTAGGGTTAGGGGGTAGATACATGATTTTTGTGGTTTGAATATGGCAGACCTTGTTTATCACCTTGATATATGACATAGGAAGACGGTGTGCTTTTGTTTTTCTTTTTTTTGAATTTTTATGCCCATTTGAATCTTGGTCAAGTCATAGGTTTGACCAAGATTTAAACATGTTTAAAACATGAAAATGAAAAAGTAAGCCTGGATCCTTCTTAGTCACTCCAAAATGTACCAATTGATAAATGAGTTAACTTGGCTTCATGGAAAAAATAATGTCATGTAAATGATTTAACTTGGCTTTCGTACCCTTGAATCCATAGGAAACTTTGTATAAATGTAGTAGTATAATAATCAACCGAGTTTTTACATCAACAGGTCTGTCACTTACGTGTGGTGCCCATGCGTGAGGTCCCACACTTCAGTGAGCACAAGTCACGTGCAATAGGTACGCAAACTCCCAGCCATTTTCTTTGTCAAGAGAAGACGCATCAGGATGCGTATTGTATGTGGGTCCTTCTGGATCCTTCGGTTGTCCCTCTCACAAAAAAAAACAAATCTCTCTCATTCTCGGCCTCGCTCGACTCGCTCGCTCGCTCACTGACAAACCCTGCACAAAAGTCAACATCATCACCCGAAAAAGGGAGACACCATAATTCTCTCCCTTCTTCTCTCCTTCCGAGTGATCCCTTCTTCCTCCGAGTTTCACTCGACGGGCAAACACACATGTGCTGCATAGTAATAATAAAAAAGTAGAAAAATCGACCTACGAATCTATGATTAAATAGGTTAAACTAGGGTTTTGCCCACTACTACAGATCAAGTTCAGAAATATCCAACTACTAGTTCGATTTTGGGCTACTAATATAAAATTAAAATAAGTTGAACTAGTATTCCTCTAAAAAATCATTTTGGTATGCATTGTTTGATACTTTTCATAGCTATAGTGCATCACAAATTTATGATTTCATGCTTTGCTTTGCCAATTTCGATTTTTTCTAACCACCTTCTCTTTGATTTCAAATTTAGGTCAAACTATCGATGCCTACTATGTGTTCTACTTGAATTGGATGCAGCGTGCGCACATGTTTTGCCATTGTTCTGGGCTTCCACACATCTTTGGGGCATCCAAGTATTTAAGTTACCTTGTTTTTTTTGAATTGTAATTCATACCCTTCCTCCCAATTTTTATGCACATTTGAATCTTGGTCAAATCCTAAGTTTGACCAAGATTTGAACAAGTTTAAAACATGAAAATGAAAAGGTAAGCCTGAATCCTTCTTAGTCACTCAAAAATGAGAAGCTTTTGGGAGTTTTTTGAAATTTCCATGTTTGAAACCCAAAACCACTTCTCTTCATGCTTGACTTCATAAGACAGAGTTTAGGGTTAGGGGTAGATACATGATTTGTCTAGTTTGTTGTTTAGACCTTGTTTATCAACTTGAATGCTTACTATATGACATAATAATACTATGTGCTTTGGTTTTCATTTTTTTGATTTTTTCTGAATTTTTATGCCCATTTGATCTTGGTCAAATCCTAGGCTTAACCAATATTTAAACAAGTTTAAAACATGAAAATGAAAAGGTAAGCCTGTATCCTTCTTAGTCACTCCAAAATGAAGCTTTTGGGAAGGTTTTTGAAATTTCCATGTTTGAAATCCAAAACGACTTCTCTTCGTGCTTGACTTCATAAGACAAAGTTTAGGGCTAGGGGTAGAAACATGATTTTTCTGGTTTGAATATGTCTAGACCTTGTTTACCAACTTGTGCTTACTATATGACATAAGAAGGCTATATGCTTTGGTTTTTCATTTTTTTTGAAATTTTATGCCCATTTGAATCTTGATCAAATCCTAGGTACAGTTTGACCAAGATTTGAACAATTTTAAAACATGAAAATAAAAGGTAAGCCCGACCTGGATCCTTTAGTCACTCATCTAAAATGAAGCTTTTGGGGGGTTCTTGAAATTTCCAAGTTTGAAACCCAAAACCACTTCTCTTCATGCTTGACTACATAAGACAGAGTTTAGGGTTAGGGGTAGATACATGATTTTTCTTGTTTGAATATATCTAGACCTTGTTTATATCAACTTTAATGCTAACTATATATGACATAAGAAAACTATGTGCTTTGGTTTTTAATTTTTCTGATTTTTTTATTTTGATAGATGCACATTTGAATCTTTGTCAAATCCTAGGTTTGACCAAGATTTAAACAAGTATAAAACATGAAAATGAAAAGGGGAAGCCTGTATCCTTTCTTAGTCACTCTAAAATGAAGTTTTTGGGATGTTCTTGAAATTTTCATGTTTGAAACCCAAAACCACTTCTCTTCATGCTTGACTTCATAAGATAGAGTTTAGGGGCTAGGGGATAGATACATGATTTGCCTAGGTTTGAATATGCATGTCCAAACCTTGTTTATCAACTTGAATGCTTACTATATGACATAAGAAGACTATATGCTTTTGTTTTTCATTTTTCTGATTTTTTTAAAATTTTATGCCCATTTGAATCTTTTGGTCAAATCCTTGGTTTAATTTGACACGGATTTAAACAAGTTTAAAATATGAAAATGAAAAGGTGGTAAGCAGGCATGGATCCTTCTTATATATATTAGTCACTCTAAAATGAAGCTTTTGGGAGGTTTTTGAAATTTCCATGTTTGAAACCCAAAACCACTTCTCTTCATGCTTGACTTCATAAGACAAAGTTTAGGGCTAGGGGTAGAAACATGATTTCTGGTTTGAATATGTCTAGACCTTGTTTACCAACTTGAGTGCTTACTATATGACATAAGAAGGCTATATGCTTTGGTTTTTCATTTTTTTTGAAATTTTATGCCCATTTGAATCTTGATCAAATCCTAGGTACAGTTTGACCAAGATTTGAACAATTTTAAAACATGAAAATAAAAGGTAAGCCCGACCTGGATCCTTTAGTCACTCATCTAAAATGAAGCTTTTGGGGGTTCTTGAAATTTCCAAGTTTGAAACCCAAAACCACTTCTCTTCATGCTTGACTACATAAGACAGTTTAGGGTTAGGGGTAGATACATGATTTTTCTTGTTTGCATATATCTAGACCTTGTTTATATCAACTTTAATGCTAACTATATATGACATAAGAAAACTATGTGCTTTGGTTTTTAATTTTTCTGATTTTTTTTTTGATAGATGCACATTTGAATCTTTGTCAAATCCTAGGTTTGACCAAGATTTAAACAAGTATAAAACATGAAAATGAAAAGGGAAGCCTGTATCCTTTCTTAGTCACTCTAAAATGAAGTTTTTGGGATGTTCTTGAAATTTTCATGTTTGAAACCCAAAACCACTTCTCTTCATGCTTGACTTCATAAGATAGAGTTTAGGGGCTAGGGGATAGATACATGATTTGCCTAGGTTTGAATATGCATGTCCAAACCTTGTTTATCAACTTGATGCTTACTATATGACATAAGAAGACTATATGCTTTTGTTTTTCATTTTTCTGATTTTTTTTTAAAATTTTATGCCCATTTGAATCTTTTGGTCAAATCCTTGGTTTAATTTGACACGGATTTAAACAAGTTTAAAATATGAAAATGAAAAGGTGGTAAGCAGGCATGGATCCTTCTTATATATATTAGTCACTCTAAAATGAAGCTTTTGGGAGGTTTTTGAAATTTCCATGTTTGAAACCCAAAACCACTTCTCTTCATGTTGTTGACTTCATAAGATAGAGTTTAGGGGTTAGGGGTATAGATACATGACTTGTCTTGTTTGAATATGTGTCTAGACCTTGTTTATCAACTTTAATGCTTACTATATGACATAAGAACACTATGCGCTTTAATTTGGTTTTTAATTTTTTTAAATTTTGATGCACATTTTGAATCTTGGTCAAATCCTAGGTTTGACCGAGATTTGAACAAGTTTAAAACAAGAAAATAAAAGGTAAGCCCGCCAGACTGGATCCTTTCTTAGTCACTCTATAATGAAGCTTTTAGGGGGGTTGTTGAAAATGTAAGCATGTATCCTTCTTAGTACGTCACACCACAATGAAGCTTTTGGGAGGGTTTTTGAAATGTCCATGTTTGAAACCCAAAACGACTTCTCTTCGTGCTTGACTTCATAATTAAGACAAAGTTTAGGGTTAGGGGTATATAGATACATGATTTTTCTGGTTTGAATATGTCTAGACTTTGTTTATCAACTAGCTTGAGTGCTTACTATATGGCATATATAAGAAGCTAGGCTATGTGCTTTGGTTTTTCATTTTTTTTGAATTTTTATGCCCATTTGAATCTTGGTCAAATCCTAGGTACGTACGGTTTGACCAAGATTTGAACATGTTTAAAACATGAAAATAAAAGGTAAGCATGGATCCTTCTTAGTCACTCTAAAATGAAGCTTTTGGGAGGTTTTTGAAATTTCCATGTTTGAAACCCAAAACCACTTCTCTTCATGCTTGGCTTCGTAAGATAGAGTTTAGGGTTTGGGGTAGATACGTACATGATTTTTCTAAGTATTTTTACGCCCATTTGAATCTTCGTCAAATCCTAAGTTTGACCAAGATTTGAACAAGTTTAAAAACATGAAAATGAAAAGGGTAAGCCTGGATCCTTGTTTAGGGTTAGGGGTAGATACATGATTTTTGTGGTTTGAATATGGCAGACCTTGTTTATCACCTTGATATATGACATAGGAAGACGGTGTGCTTTTGTTTTTCTTTTTTTTGAATTTTTATGCCCATTTGAATCTTGGTCAAGTCATAGGTTTGACCAAGATTTAAACAGGTTTAAAACATGAAAATGAAAAAGTAAGCCTGGATCCTTCTTAGTCACTCCAAAATGTACCAATTGATAAATGAGTTAACTTGGCTTCATGGAAAAAATAATGTCATGTAAATGATTTAACTTGGCTTTCGTACCCTTGAATCCATAGGAAACTTTGTATAAATGTAGTAGTATAATAATCAACCGAGTTTTTACATCAACAGGTCTGTCACTTACGTGTGGTGCCCATGCGTGAGGTCCCACACTTCAGTGAGCACAAGTCACGTGCAATAGGTACGCAAACTCCCAGCCATTTTCTTTGTCAAGAGAAGACGCATCAGGATGCGTATTGGAAGTATGTGGGTCCTTCTGGATCCTTCGGTTGTCCCTCTCACAAAAAAACAAATCTCTCTCATTCTCGGCCTCGCTCGACTCGCTCGCTCGCTCCTGCTCACTGACAAACCCTGCACAAAAGTCAACATCATCACCAAAAGGGGAGACACCATAATTCTCTCCCTTCTTCTCTCCTTCCGAGTGATCCCTTCTTCCTCCGAGTTTCACTCGACGGGCAAACACACATGTGCTGCATAGTAATAATAAAAAAGTAGAAAAATCGACCTACGAATCTATGATTAAATAGGTTAAACTAGGGTTTTGCCCACTACTACAGATCAAGTTCAGAAATATCCAACTACTAGTTCGATTTTGGGCTACTAATATAAAATTAAAATAAGTTGAACTAGTATTCCTCTAAAAAATCATTTTGGTATGCATTGTTTGATACTTTTCATAGCTATAGTGCATCACAAATTTATGATTTCATGCTTTGCTTTGCCAATTTCGATTTTTTCTAACCACCTTCTCTTTGATTTCAAATTTAGGTCAAACTATCGATGCCTACTATGTGTTCTACTTGAATTGGATGCAGCGTGCGCACATGTTTTGCCATTGTTCTGGGCTTCCACACATCTTTGGGGCATCCAAGTATTTAAGTTACCTTGTTTTTTTGAATTGTAATTCATACCCTTCCTCCCAATTTTTATGCACATTTGAATCTTGGTCAAATCCTAAGTTTGACCAAGATTTGAACAAGTTTAAAACATGAAAATGAAAAGGTAAGCCTGAATCCTTCTTAGTCACTCAAAAATGAGAAGCTTTTGGGAGTTTTTTGAAATTTCATGTTTGAAACCCAAAACCACTTCTCTTCATGCTTGACTTCATAAGACAGAGTTTAGGGTTAGGGGTAGATACATGATTTGTCTAGTTTGTTGTTTAGACCTTGTTTATCAACTTGAATGCTTACTATATGACATAATAATACTATGTGCTTTGGTTTTCATTTTTTTGATTTTTTCTGAATTTTTATGCCCATTTGATCTTGGTCAAATCCTAGGCTTAACCAATATTTAAACAAGTTTAAAACATGAAAATGAAAAGGTAAGCCTGTATCCTTCTTAGTCACTCCAAAATGAAGCTTTTGGGAAGGTTTTTGAAATTTCCATGTTTGAAATCCAAAACGACTTCTCTTCGTGCTTGACTTCATAAGACAAAGTTTAGGGCTAGGGGTAGAAACATGATTTTTCTGGTTTGAATATGTCTAGACCTTGTTTACCAACTTGAGTGCTTACTATATGACATAAGAAGGCTATATGCTTTGGTTTTTCATTTTTTTTGAAATTTTATGCCCATTTGAATCTTGATCAAATCCTAGGTACAGTTTGACCAAGATTTGAACAATTTTAAAACATGAAAATAAAAGGTAAGCCCGACTTGGATCCTTTAGTCACTCATCTAAAATGAAGCTTTTGGGGGGTTCTTGAAATTTCCAAGTTTGAAACCCAAAACCACTTCTCTTCATGCTTGACTACATAAGACAGAGTTTAGGGTTAGGGGTAGATACATGATTTTTCTTGTTTGAATATATGTAGACCTTGTTTATATCAACTTTAATGCTAACTATATATGACATAAGAAAACTATGTGCTTTGGTTTTTAATTTTTCTGATTTTTTTATTTTGATAGATGCACATTTGAATCTTTGTCAAATCCTAGGTTTGACCAAGATTTAAACAAGTATAAAACATGAAAATGAAAAGGGAAGCCTGTATCCTTTCTTAGTCACTCTAAAATGAAGTTTTTGGGATGTTCTTGAAATTTTCATGTTTGAAACCCAAAACCACTTCTCTTCATGCTTGACTTCATAAGATAGAGTTTAGGGGCTAGGGGATAGATACATGATTTGCCTAGGTTTGAATATGCATGTCCAAACCTTGTTTATCAACTTGAATGCTTACTATATGACATAAGAAGACTATATGCTTTTGTTTTTCATTTTTCTGATTTTTTTTAAAATTTTATGCCCATTTGAATCTTTTGGTCAAATCCTTGGTTTAATTTGACACGGATTTAAACAAGTTTAAAATATGAAAATGAAAAGGTGGTAAGCAGGCATGGATCCTTCTTATATATATTAGTCACTCTAAAATGAAGCTTTTGGGAGGTTTTTGAAATTTCCATGTTTGAAACCCAAAACCACTTCTCTTCATGTTGTTGATTTCATAAGATAGAGTTTAGGGGTTAGGGGTATAGATACATGACTTGTCTTGTTTGAATATGTGTCTAGACCTTGTTTATCAACTTTAATGCTTACTATATGAAATAAGAACACTATGCACTTTAATTTGGTTTTTAATTTTTTTAAATTTTGATGCACATTTTGAATCTTGGTCAAATCCTAGGTTTGACCGAGATTTGAACAAGTTTAAAACAAGAAAATAAAAGGTAAGCCCGCCAGACTGGATCCTTTCTTAGTCACTCTATAATGAAGCTTTTAGGGGGGTTGTTGAAAATGTAAGCATGTATCCTTCTTAGTACGTCACACCACAATGAAGCTTTTGGGAGGGTTTTTGAAATGTCCATGTTTGAAACCCAAAACGACTTCTCTTCGTGCTTGACTTCATAATTAAGACAAAGTTTAGGGTTAGGGGTATATAGATACATGATTTTTCTGGTTTGAATATGTCTAGACTTTGTTTATCAACTAGCTTGAGTGCTTACTATATGGCATATATAAGAAGCTAGGCTATGTGCTTTGGTTTTTCATTTTTTTTTTGAATTTTTATGCCCATTTGAATCTTGGTCAAATCCTAGGTACGTACGGTTTGACCAAGATTTGAACATGTTTAAAACATGAAAATAAAAGGTAAGCATGGATCCTTCTTAGTCACTCTAAAATGAAGCTTTTGGGAGGTTTTTGAAATTTCCATGTTTGAAACCCAAAACCACTTCTCTTCATGCTTGGCTTCGTAAGATAGAGTTTAGGGTTTGGGGTAGATACGTACATGATTTTTCTAAGTATTTTTACGCCCATTTGAATCTTAGTCAAATCCTAAGTTTGACCAAGATTTGAACAAGTTTAAAAACATGAAAATGAAAAGGGTAAGCCTGGATCCTTGTTTAGGGTTAGGGGGTAGATACATGATTTTTGTGGTTTGAATATGGCAGACCTTGTTTATCACCTTGATATATGACATAGGAAGACGGTGTGCTTTTGTTTTTCTTTTTTTGAATTTTTATGCCCATTTGAATCTTGGTCAAGTCATAGGTTTGACCAAGATTTAAACAGGTTTAAAACATGAAAATGAAAAAGTAAGCCTGGATCCTTCTTAGTCACTCCAAAATGTACCAATTGATAAATGAGTTAACTTGGCTTCATGGAAAAAATAATGTCATGTAAATGATTTAACTTGGCTTTCGTACCCTTGAATCAATAGGAAACTTTGTATAAATGTAGTAGTATAATAATCAACCGAGTTTTTACATCAACAGGTCTGTCACTTACGTGTGGTGCCCATGCGTGAGGTCCCACACTTCAGTGAGCACAAGTCACGTGCAATAGGTACGCAAACTCCCAGCCATTTTCTTTGTCAAGAGAAGACGCATCAGGATGCGTATTGGAAGTATGTGGGTCCTTCTGGATCCTTCGGTTGTCCCTCTCACAAAAAAACAAATCTCTCTCATTCTCGGCCTCGCTCGACTCGCTCGCTCGCTCGCTCCTGCTCACTGACAAACCCTGCACAAAAGTCAACATCATCACCCGAAAAAGGGGAGACACCATAATTCTCTCCCTTCTTCTCTCCTTCCGAGTGATCCCTCTTCCTCCGAGTTTCACTCGACGGGCAAACACACATGTGCTGCATAGTAATAATAAAAAAGTAGAAAAGTCGACCTACGAATCTATGATTAAATAGGTTAAACTAGGGTTTTGCCCACTACTACAGATCAAGTTCAGAAATATCCAACTACTAGTTCGATTTTGGGCTACTAATATAAAATTAAAATAAGTTGAATGTGGGGCCCCGGACTAGCTGTCCGAAACACCCGTTATGCATACACATTCACGATCCCATGATCAGTGTGTCGTGAAGGCATAACCGAACTGGTATCAAATACATCATCCATTACAGTACCGAATAAAAAGATTACAACATGGTCACATGACCAATACTTACATAAGAGCCATAATGGCAGGAGATCAACAATCACAGCGTTCGCATGGCCCAAGTCATGCCATAACCCTACAGGCAACTGACTGGGAAGATGTTCCTAGCTCGCATAGACGTCGTCGACTCCTTCTTCATCTGTCGGATTCCACCAAGTCTGGCCAAGTAAATAGCCAGGGACAAAGCCATGAGTACATTGTGAATTGTACTCGCAAACCACCTTAGAGAGAAGTAAAGGATATGCAATTTGGCAGTAGCAAGCAGGCACTATTCTAGGGTTACAAGGAGTGAGAGATAGTTTCTCTCGAGAGTATGACATCTCTTTATCTTTGTTGAAAAATCATTTTCGAAAACAAGTTTCTTTTGAAGACTAATAGGTAAGGGTGACCCATTTTCCTTTCCGGTCATATCAGTATGACCAAAACAACTTTTCCAACTTTCCACCGTACCTCCTAGGTACATTTCCACCAGTCTCACTGGTATCCTTTTCCAAACACTTTTGGAAAACATTTTTATAAACCAAAACTCTCTTTAATGCCAAGCAGCTTCCATTCCCGTCCATAACCGCGGACACGGCTATTCGAATAGATTTACACTCTGCAGAGGTTGTACACTTTCCCCACAAGATCCGATAAATCCGTCGGGATCATCCCTGGTTCACCAAGCGTCAAAACGCGAGGTTCGGATAACCGATCGCAGTTTTTCGCTTGCTCGCCTTAGCCTAAGACATGCCGAATGAGTTGTACCTCCCAACACCAGAGTCCGGGATGCCGTTTACCCAGGAGTTGCAAAGTCCCCGACACCCGACCCTCCGGAATGCCATCCAACCTCTTAGGCATCTTTCAATGGGAGCTCATAAGTTGTACCCCGCGTACCTAAAAAGGCAAATGGGTTGCGTCCCTTCTCATGGGAAGAACCCCGGTCGAAGCGTCCATGGTCGGACTGCCACTACACTTGCAGGACTCAAACTAAGGCGAGACAAACTACTACGCTACGCCCCGTCCCACTAAAGGGTAATGTGGTTGTACTGGCTAGGTCCGGTTCAGGTACTCAGTCACCAAAGGTTTTCGAAAACATTTTTATCTCCACTTGCCTCCAACAATTTTCTTCCCAAAAACATTTTCCTTTTCATAAACTCCCACTTGGGCAGGGCTACCCCATTCCAAGGTTTTTGAACAATTTCTTTCCTTGAAAGCATTTTATCAAACCCCCTTTTTTTCCAGAGGGCTCCCTACCTATAGTCCAACCTTTCTTGAAAAGCGGCGACAAGGATGATAAGGTGGTAAGCACCATATCACTAACAAGTGGTTGATCAGTAGGTATCAACGAGGGCAGCACCCGTAAGGGTGGGATATTAAAACTCCGAGTGGCATAACCACTCACATAAATAAATAAACCATGCAATTTATAAAACTGGTAATAATGCAAGAGTAAGATAATTAGGTCAAGATATGCATCAAGAGGTGGCTTGCCTTGGTTGGCTATTTGTCCCTGGACTTCTTCTTCACGAAACTCTGCTCTTCCTTCCTCTTCGAAATCATCACCAATATCCTCTCCTTCTCCGATAGTGTTCGCATTCTAACGTCGCAAAATAAAAGGCACATAATCAACATACAAGCCAAACAACACACAAGCAATTTTACATACAAGTAAAATATAACTAGAGAAACACTACAAAGTAATGATAAGCTCACATAATACTAGGTAATTTATTTCTCACTTCTAAACAAAAGCAACTCAATTTCCTAGTAGCAAATATGCCTAGAACCCTAAATAACTAGCCAAAACTCTTAGTACCAAAACAGTGGGTAAGTTTATACCTACAGGTACGTATGATCTGAGAGAGTTCAACCAACTTGGTTTGGCTTCAAAAACATCTATACATTATTTTTTAACATTTTTGCAAGGTCGCAAAACATATAACTAGTTTATTTTGCTCAAATAACTCAATACAACTCCAGCCAACAAACCCTATACCAGTGGATAGTTATTCAAACAGAGAACATAAAAAAAATTGGATTCCATAATTTTAGACTTGTTAATTATTTTTAATAAACGTTTTACTGTAGAAAGGGAACATTTCAGAGTTAAAAGGCACAGATATTCTATGTTGCTGATGAAGGTTTGGGCTCCGTATATGTTGAACAGCAAGGTGCATTGGTTCTGGTAATATTGGTTTCAATCAAAAAATTTACTTTTGAACTCTCCAAATAATTTTCCAAATCCATAATTGAGCAGATTTAGTTTTCTGGTTAGTTTGAATTTTATGCAGGGGCGTGCAATACCACCAATGCCAAAATGTTGGTATTTCCATACAAGACGCCACCAAATTTGGTTTACTCACGAAAGTTCTTTAAAACTTTTTATATTGAATTTAAATTGCTACTGCATGAATTTGCAATACGAATTACTGAGAGTGACTGGTAGAAGATCTTGGTTTCAAAATAGTTTCAGAAGATAGATAACTTACTGGGCTACACTAGGAATTTTAGATCTACGGATATAGAGCAACACTGAATGTATGGAGAATTTATTTCTAAGCATTCAGATCTGGCTTCTATGGAATTCCTAAAAAAAAATCAAGAATGGGTCGATTTGAGGAGATCAGGGAAAATCCAGAGCGGACCAGCCCAATGCGTTACCCACGATGCGGGAGGGAAAATAGGCAAATATCCTGACCATGGGCCTTGCACGCTAGCAACTAACAGCAAAACAAATAGTCATGCATCGCTTGGATGAAGATCTATCGGGCCGAGATGATTCCCGTCGCTCACCACGACCAAACGACCGCAAGGCCGCGACCTAGCGATGGAGGCGGACAGAGAGAAGATGGAGATGGTCGGAAAGCTCACCGCGAGCCTTGGAGGCGACAGAGGAGACGCGGTGGTGGCGGAGGATGGAGCGACGCGACGCGGTAGCTCGGAGACGCGCGCTTCATGACTCCGGGACGACGCAGACGTGCAGACGAGCGCGCAGACGATGACTCAGACGGCTGCAAGGTTGACGATGCTGCCGAAGAAGTCGACGTTGACGGAGGGTACTGCTCGCAGGGGCTCGGCTCGGGAAGATGGAGGGAGACGCAGGAGACGGAGCCGCGTTGAGTGGCTCGGCTCGGCCGACACGGACGTGCTCGACAGCTACCGCACGTCGACAAGGACGAGGGCGTTGATGGCGGCGAGCTCCGCCTCGGTGCACAGCGACCAGACATCGGCGACGTTCCCTGGACAGGATAGAGGGAGGGGTTAGGTTGAGCAGGGAGACAAGGAAATAGCAGGTGGATTCCAGAACAAGAGAGAGGTCAAGGGAGCGGCCTGTGCTGAGCGCGACATGCAGGAGTTCGCGTCCACGGCGGCGCTCCGGTTGAAGATGAGCACGGAGGAGGGAGTCTGAGGGGAGGACCGGAGGAGGCTTAGTCTGGGGTTGTTCTGGGACGGAGTGGTGTCCCAAAAACACACAAGATGATACCAGGGTGAACTCATATACGGCTGCCATCGGGGTGCATCGTGGACGACGTCCATGGAGTCCGCAGAGTGGAACGGCTGCAGCGATTGGGTGAGCTGGGCGGTGCACGAGACAGCAGGAAGGGGCCAAAACTCGGAGGCGTGCAGGAGAAGGCATGGGAGGCACGTCCTGCCTAAGGCTGGCTCGGGGAAGGACATTCCAGTGGCCGCACGCCAGTTGTTCGACGCAGCGTCGGCGTCGAGAGCGAGGTGGAGAACGGTCAGGGCGGACAGAGAGAGGGATGGCACGGCATAGGGTTCGATCAGGAACAGATAGGGGGGGCCAGAGGCAAGACGTTTAGAGTAGAAACGAGGGCAGAACGAGAGGATAGTCCTGGACGTCTTTGTTCCAAGATGAAATCGACACAATTTCACATTTTTCTCTTAGACTGACTGGGGCTCGAATTGGCTTGCTTCCTCCTTCAGACTAGAGAGGCTACTACCAGCTTCCCAAATAATTTTTCACCGTATAGAAAGGCAAAGGATCGAGATCAGGGTGAAGGCTCAAAATTAGGCGTTTAAACGGAAACGCAGAATAGTCGCTGAGTTATGTTTTCGACAGTTTCAGATTACAGTGATTAGTCGTTTTCACCTTTTTATCAGGAGCAAACGAATGCACTTATTTGGTAGATTATTGATCTAGTTTGATAAGCAAACATCAGGGAATACTAGGAATTTTAGATAACCTTATTTGGTGGAGATATGAGGATTTGGGAGGAGTGGAAAGTCAGACCAAAATACACTTTCAGAAGAACACTAAAATCTAGTGTTTTGACAGTAGCAAGTTTTGAAGATTTCCTCATTTTTCCCAGAGTGATGTGAAGCTCTAAAAGGGGTTAGTCTTTTCCCAGGATGATGAGAATAGTACCAAGATTGTAGGAAATTTTATACATCGATTTTTACGGAACAGCAGGGAAAATGGGAGAGGTGCAAAGTGATGTCCAAAATAATCTGCAGAGATCCTTTGACTGCGCTACCGGTAGTTTTTAGAGATCAGGGGATTTCAACAATTTAGATAGGTCGATAGGGGACTGTAAATGGGATGATTCTTTTTCATAGTTAAAGATGGTACTACCAACTTGGCAGATAATTTCACAAATTATTTTTAGCAGAAGGTATAAGGAATTGATGGAGGTTGAAAGTGGGGCTGAAAACAGATTTCGAATGTCTTCACTGAATTTCGACACTTGTTCCGCAATAGATGTCAAACTTCACAAAAATTTCAGAACTAAGGTAGAGAGGGCTGGGGTTTAGGGATTGAGGCCATGCATGTGTAAGTGTCAATATGCCATGATCATAATATCGTGGTTGACCAATTATTTTCTTGTGTTTGTTGTCTTTGACTAGAATTGACTTAAGTCAATTTAGTACACACATGCCGAATTTGCAAAGTTCAACAAACATCATTTTCAACCAAGAGAAGATTGTGATTTTAGAAATAGAGGCATGAGAGTGTAATACACCAACCACCCAGTCACACACACAACCACTAAAATGCACTCCAGTAATAATCAAGCAATGCCAAACTCAAGGTTGATATACAAGCCTCGGATGAAGGAGTGATTTGTAGATACAAGATTGATATCAGCAAGATGGTGGGTCAAAGAAATAAATAGAAAGGTTCAGGACACACATCCACTACCTATGTAGCCACAAAATAGAGGGGTTAACAAGATAAACTAGGTGATCAGATCCCTCTAAGAAAATCAAAAGTGAGGTGTTGATCAACGTAGTATACATGCTTAGGAAAGATATGGGTGATGCTAAGAATAAGAGGTGAAAATAGAGATTAATTATTTGTTACACAAATGACCATCTACCAAGATCATGATTGGGTTAAGATAGTGATCTTACCAGGATTGATCAGAGAGAGGTATTAATGGCAATAGCAATGCCATGGACATCTGTGTGATCAAAGAGTCATAAGATTTAGCTTTGGTGTCAAAGGCTTTTATTTGAAGTATTTGAAAATTGAGAGAGGGTTTAGAAGAGTCGAAAGATCCATAGTTGAAAAAAAAAATATGGATCATTCCATTTTATTTTAGGCAACCAAACTGCATATAAAAGCTTTTATAAAATTTTGAAGTTACACAAAGTAAGGGCAAGACATTTGGTAAATACTTTATGTCAGAGAAAAATAACTTTGGAAACCCTTTTTGTGATACTATGATCTAAGGTGACCATAGCCACTTTAAAATAAAAGGTTTTTGGCAAGAACTTTTGAATTAAAAATTTGAGTTTTAAGACAAAAGAAAAGAGGTTTTGTTATTTGACATAAGGTTCAAATATTTTTGGAAAAGAGGAGATTAAGGTGATACAAGAGTGGCCATAGCATGAGTGTTTTCTCGAGATAAGAAGATGTGGGTTGAGGCACTTCACTTAACATTATTCAACAAACATCACCCATCAAATAAAGTCGGACACATTTCTACCAAACACATGAAAGCACAAGCAAAACTTAAAAAGTTTTTGTTCCCCCTGATTTTTGCACTTTGGACAATTAAACAAGGTTGCAAAAGTTGGGATGTTACAGACCTTCCACCCTTAAAATAATCTCGTCCCGAGATTACTAAGCGTAGGACTAGAGAGGTTTTATAGGTTAACTTAAGTTAGATTCCGTCTTCCGGTAGACGTGCCGTTGTCGGAATATCACAACTTCAACTTCTGAGAGACACGGTAGATTTCCGTCGAGGAGAAGCTTCGCGAAGGGGTTGACTTCTCCATGCAGATGTTAGTTTTGTAGCTTCCCAACAATGCTAGAGGGGTCCTCGATTCTTGCACAGTTAGAGCATCCTAACGGTGTTTTCGAAGGTCGGAAGTTTTAGGGTTAGCTGCAAATTTTTAGTGGAAGACGAAGTCTTCCACCCTTAAGATTGTTCATCGGTGTTCAGAAAATTCCGAGCTTCAGCCATGGGGTCCTTTCAGGCGCTTTTGAGGAAGTCATCGATCTCCCGTCTTGAGTTGAAGAATCTTCAGGGGTGAATTGCAGTTCTCAGCTTCAAGAGGCACACACGGCGTTTACTATTCCGTAAGGCGCTCGTTAAGTTAGTAAGTCAGCGGAACTCCTGGTGGGTCTTCACATAAAGCAGCAGCAGTCGTCGAAAACAGTCTTCAGCTTTAAGGGTGGTGCTTATTAAAGTACACCAAATCTTGAGTCTTGAATTGTCTTCAAAGGCTTCACTTGATGAGGACCAGACGGACTTTGCAGAGTAACTTGGCTTCGGTACGACTTCTCGCTTGTCTGCTCTGCTGGGCAGATGGTACCCTATGGTTCGGTGCTAAGAAGGTTCCGTTATGGCTAGCGACATTCTATCCTACGGTTAGACCCTGTTAGTAGGCTTCATCTTCTTGCAGGGTTGCCGTCAATCTTGAAGGCACTGGCTTCTGCTTTGTTGGCATCACAGGGTGTCTTGAGTTGGATTCCGTACTTGAAGTTGGGTATGTTTAGGAAAAACAGGGTTGCATCTAGTTGTCACTCAAGTTAGAGTTAGGGTCTCCTGATAACTTTGCAAACTAAGTTTTTAGAGCTCCTACCATAAGTTTGAGCAGATGCGAGGGAAAAACATCTTAGTGGGTTTCCTAAATGGGGTTGTCACACAAAAAGTGTTTTTCAGGCCGAATAGCTAAAACAAACTCACACACATCAAACAATCACAAACACTCAAGCAGCAAATTCAGAACACCACAAGCTATCATGAACACCACACTAGGTATTTCAATTACCCAGGGATGCCTAATACGCGGGGGTAGCTCAATCAAAAACAATTGAGTCTGTCCTATCCATCATATGGGCTTGTGTTGGTCAAAGATGCAGACGTCTTCATTTTGCTGATTTTGACTTCAACATGGATTTTTTTGGAGCAGTTTGTAGTGAAGCGGGCCTGGTGTTGAGTCGTCGATGTTGAGGCGGAGACGAAAGCTGCGTAGAACTTCTGGTCTCAACATCCCGAGGACGTGAGGTCTTCAGAGCGTTAATTGTTGAAGAGCTCCATAGACGGCGACTTCTCGTGATGAACTTAAAAATTACTAGTCAAGAAATTGAGGATTTGATCCTTGGCAACTGCAAAAGTGCAAGTCCAAAGAGGAACAAGGTCAACTCCTTGACAGACTTTGGTGACAACCAAAGACATGATCTTATTATTCCTATTCGCGTACTGCTAAGTCGACATCCAATCTTCGGTAGCTGCAGTCGAAGATACTTGAGACTTTCCTAAAGGGTTGATCCATCTTCGACTTCGAGTCTCCGAGTCTGAGTTGGGGACATCGTCCAATATGTTGGTTTGGAAGAGGGTGACATAGTAGAATTAAAAATCTTGCAAAGTCTTTGGAAATCAGAGAGCGAGGTAAGAACTTGAAGTTTTGAAGGGATAAGAAATCAGAAGCTATTCTTCCCTTTACTAAAGAAATAATTTCTTTTGTATATATTTTTTCCCAAGTATTGTTTCCTGACTAACGTCCATGCTAACTAGGGTCTCCTACAGTCAGGATGGCTCTGATACCAGCTCTGTGGGGCCCCGGACTAGCTGTCCGAAACACCCGTTATGCATACACATTCACGATCCCATGATCAGTGTGTCGTGAAAGCATAACCGAACTGGTATCAAATACATCATCCATTACAGTACCGAATAAAAAATATTACAACATGTCACACGACCAATACTTACATAAGAGCCATAATGGCAGGAGATCAACAATCACACAGCGGTTCGCATGGCCCAAGTCATGCCATAACCTACAGGCAACTGACTGGGAAGATGTTCCTAGCTCGCATAGACGTCGTCGACTCCTTCTTCATCTGTCGGATTCCACCAAGTCTGGCCAAGTAAATAGCCAGGGACAAAGCCATGAGTACATTGTGAATTGTACTCGCAAACCACCTTAGAGAGAAGTAAAGGATATGCAATTTGGCAGTAGCAAGGAACAGGAACTATTCTAGGGTTACAAGGAGTGAGAGATAGTTTCTCTCGAGAGTATGACATCTCTTTATCTTTGTTGAAAAATCATTTTCGAAAACAAGTTTCTTTTGAAGACTAATAGGTAAGGGTGACCCATTTTCCTTTCCGGTCATATCAGTATGACCAAAACAACTTTTCCAACTTTCCACCGTACCTCCCAGGTACATTTCCAAAATCCTTTTGGAAAACATTTTTATAAACCAAAACTCTCTTTAATGCCAAGCAGCTTCCATTCCCACGTCCATAACCGCGGACACGGCTATTCGAATAGATTTACACTCTGCAGAGGTTGTACACTTTCCCCACAAGATCCGATAAATCCGCCGGGATCATCCCTGGTTCACCAAGCGTCAAAACGCGAGGTTCGGATAACCGATCGCAGTTTTTCGCTTGCTCGCCTTAGCCTAAGACATGCCGAATGAGTTGTACCTCCCAACACCAGAGTCCGGGATGCCGTTTACCCAGGAGTTGCAAAGTCCCCGACACCCGACCCTCCGGAATGCCATCCAACCACTTAGGCATCTTTCAATGGGAGCTCATAAGTTGTACCCCGCGTACCTAAAAAGGCAAATGGGTTGCGTCCCTTCTCATGGGAAGAACCCCGGTCGAAGCGTCCCTGGTCGGACTGCCACTACACTTGCAGGACTCAAACTAAGGCGAGACAAACTACTACGCTACGCCCCGTCCCACTAAAGGGTAATGTGGTTGTACTGGCTAGGTCCGGTTCAGGTACTCAGTCACCAAAGGTTTTCGAAAACATTTTTATCTCCACTTGCCTCCAACAATTTTCTTCCCAAAAACATTTTCCTTTTCATAAACTCCCACTTGGGCAGGGCTACCCCATTCCAAGGTTTTTGAACAATTTCTTTCCTTGAAAGCATTTTATCAAACCCCCTTTTTTTCCAGAGGGCTCCCTACCTATAGTCCAACCTTTCTTGAAAAGCGGCGACAAGGATGATAAGGTGGTAAGCACCATATCACTAACAAGTGGTTGATCAGTAGGTATCAACGAGGGCAGCACCCGTAAGGGTGGGATATTAAAACTCCGAGTGGCATAACCACTCACATAAATAAATAAACCATGCAATTTATAAAACTGGTAATAATGCAATATTAAGATAATTAGGTCAAGATATGCATCAAGAGGTGGCTTGCCTTGGTTGGCTATTTGTCCCTGGACTTCTTCTTCACGAAACTCTGCTCTTCCTTCCTCTTCGAAATCATCACCAATATCCTCTCCTTCTCCGATAGTGTTCGCATTCTAACGTCGCAAAATAAAAGGCACATAATCAACATACAAGCCAAACAACACACAAGCAATTTTACATACAAGTAAAATATAACTAGAGAAACACTACAAAGTAATGATAAGCTCACATAATACTAGGTAATTTATTTCTCACTTCTAAACAAAAGCAACTCAATTTCCTAGTAGCAAATATGCCTAGAACCCTAAATAACTAGCCAAAACTCTTAGTACCAAAACAGTGGGTAAGTTTATACCTACAGGTACGTATGATCTGAGAGAGTTCAACCAACTTGGTTTGGCTTCAAAAACATCTATACATTATTTTTTAACATTTTTGCAAGGTCGCAAAACATATAACTAGTTTATTTTGCTCAAATAACTCAATACAACTCCAGCCAACAAACCCTATACCAGTGGATAGTTATTCAAACAGAGAACATAAAAAAAATTGGATTCCATAATTTTAGACTTGTTAATTATTTTTAATAAACGTTTTACTGTAGAAAGGGAACATTTCAGAGTTAAAAGGCACAGATATTCTATGTTGCTGATGAAGGTTTGGGCTCCGTATATGTTGAACAGCAAGGTGCATTGGTTCTGGTAATATTGGTTTCAATCAAAAAATTTACTTTTGAACTCTCCAAATAATTTTCCAAATCCATAATTGAGCAGATTTAGTTTTCTGGTTAGTTTGAATTTTATGCAGGGGCGTGCAATACCACCAATGCCAAAATGTTGGTATTTCCATACAAGACGCCACCAAATTTGGTTTACTCACGAAAGTTCTTTAAAACTTTTTATATTGAATTTAAATTGCTACTGCATGAATTTGCAATACGAATTACTGAGAGTGACTGGTAGAAGATCTTGGTTTCAAAATAGTTTCAGAAGATAGATAACTTACTGGGCTACACTAGGAATTTTAGATCTACGGATATAGAGCAACACTGAATGTATGGAGAATTTATTTCTAA
The DNA here is from genome assembly GCA_030979885.1 of Lolium multiflorum. NCBI lineage: Eukaryota > Viridiplantae > Streptophyta > Magnoliopsida > Poales > Poaceae > Lolium > Lolium multiflorum. The sequence continues at coordinate 45,043 of JAUUTY010001180.1, forward strand.
GCATTCAGATCTGGCTTCTATGGAATTCCTAAAAAAAAATCAAGAATGGGTCGATTTGAGGAGATCAGGGAAAATCCAGAGCGGACCAGCCCAATGCGTTACCCACGATGCGGGAGGGAAAATAGGCAAATATCCTGACCATGGGCCTTGCACGCTAGCAACTAACAGCAAAACAAATAGTCATGCATCGCTTGGATGAAGATCTATCGGGCCGAGATGATTCCCGTCGCTCACCACGACCAAACGACCGCAAGGCCGCGACCTAGCGATGGAGGCGGACAGAGAGAAGATGGAGATGGTCGGAAAGCTCACCGCGAGCCTTGGAGGCGACAGAGGAGACGCGGTGGTGGCGGAGGATGGAGCGACGCGACGCGGTAGCTCGGAGACGCGCGCTTCATGACTCCGGGACGACGCAGACGTGCAGACGAGCGCGCAGACGATGACTCAGACGGCTGCAAGGTTGACGATGCTGCCGAAGAAGTCGACGTTGACGGAGGGTACTGCTCGCAGGGGCTCGGCTCGGGAAGATGGAGGGAGACGCAGGAGACGGAGCCGCGTTGAGTGGCTCGGCTCGGCCGACACGGACGTGCTCGACAGCTACCGCACGTCGACAAGGACGAGGGCGTTGATGGCGGCGAGCTCCGCCTCGGTGCACAGCGACCAGACATCGGCGACGTTCCCTGGACAGGATAGAGGGAGGGGTTAGGTTGAGCAGGGAGACAAGGAAATAGCAGGTGGATTCCAGAACAAGAGAGAGGTCAAGGGAGCGGCCTGTGCTGAGCGCGACATGCAGGAGTTCGCGTCCACGGCGGCGCTCCGGTTGAAGATGAGCACGGAGGAGGGAGTCTGAGGGGAGGACCGGAGGAGGCTTAGTCTGGGGTTGTTCTGGGACGGAGTGGTGTCCCAAAAACACACAAGATGATACCAGGGTGAACTCATATACGGCTGCCATCGGGGTGCATCGTGGACGACGTCCATGGAGTCCGCAGAGTGGAACGGCTGCAGCGATTGGGTGAGCTGGGCGGTGCACGAGACAGCAGGAAGGGGCCAAAACTCGGAGGCGTGCAGGAGAAGGCATGGGAGGCACGTCCTGCCTAAGGCTGGCTCGGGGAAGGACATTCCAGTGGCCGCACGCCAGTTGTTCGACGCAGCGTCGGCGTCGAGAGCGAGGTGGAGAACGGTCAGGGCGGACAGAGAGAGGGATGGCACGGCATAGGGTTCGATCAGGAACAGATAGGGGGGGCCAGAGGCAAGACGTTTAGAGTAGAAACGAGGGCAGAACGAGAGGATAGTCCTGGACGTCTTTGTTCCAAGATGAAATCGACACAATTTCACATTTTTCTCTTAGACTGACTGGGGCTCGAATTGGCTTGCTTCCTCCTTCAGACTAGAGAGGCTACTACCAGCTTCCCAAATAATTTTTCACCGTATAGAAAGGCAAAGGATCGAGATCAGGGTGAAGGCTCAAAATTAGGCGTTTAAACGGAAACGCAGAATAGTCGCTGAGTTATGTTTTCGACAGTTTCAGATTACAGTGATTAGTCGTTTTCACCTTTTTATCAGGAGCAAACGAATGCACTTATTTGGTAGATTATTGATCTAGTTTGATAAGCAAACATCAGGGAATACTAGGAATTTTAGATAACCTTATTTGGTGGAGATATGAGGATTTGGGAGGAGTGGAAAGTCAGACCAAAATACACTTTCAGAAGAACACTAAAATCTAGTGTTTTGACAGTAGCAAGTTTTGAAGATTTCCTCATTTTTCCCAGAGTGATGTGAAGCTCTAAAAGGGGTTAGTCTTTTCCCAGGATGATGAGAATAGTACCAAGATTGTAGGAAATTTTATACATCGATTTTTACGGAACAGCAGGGAAAATGGGAGAGGTGCAAAGTGATGTCCAAAATAATCTGCAGAGATCCTTTGACTGCGCTACCGGTAGTTTTTAGAGATCAGGGGATTTCAACAATTTAGATAGGTCGATAGGGGACTGTAAATGGGATGATTCTTTTTCATAGTTAAAGATGGTACTACCAACTTGGCAGATAATTTCACAAATTATTTTTAGCAGAAGGTATAAGGAATTGATGGAGGTTGAAAGTGGGGCTGAAAACAGATTTCGAATGTCTTCACTGAATTTCGACACTTGTTCCGCAATAGATGTCAAACTTCACAAAAATTTCAGAACTAAGGTAGAGAGGGCTGGGGTTTAGGGATTGAGGCCATGCATGTGTAAGTGTCAATATGCCATGATCATAATATCGTGGTTGACCAATTATTTTCTTGTGTTTGTTGTCTTTGACTAGAATTGACTTAAGTCAATTTAGTACACACATGCCGAATTTGCAAAGTTCAACAAACATCATTTTCAACCAAGAGAAGATTGTGATTTTAGAAATAGAGGCATGAGAGTGTAATACACCAACCACCCAGTCACACACACAACCACTAAAATGCACTCCAGTAATAATCAAGCAATGCCAAACTCAAGGTTGATATACAAGCCTCGGATGAAGGAGTGATTTGTAGATACAAGATTGATATCAGCAAGATGGTGGGTCAAAGAAATAAATAGAAAGGTTCAGGACACACATCCACTACCTATGTAGCCACAAAATAGAGGGGTTAACAAGATAAACTAGGTGATCAGATCCCTCTAAGAAAATCAAAAGTGAGGTGTTGATCAACGTAGTATACATGCTTAGGAAAGATATGGGTGATGCTAAGAATAAGAGGTGAAAATAGAGATTAATTATTTGTTACACAAATGACCATCTACCAAGATCATGATTGGGTTAAGATAGTGATCTTACCAGGATTGATCAGAGAGAGGTATTAATGGCAATAGCAATGCCATGGACATCTGTGTGATCAAAGAGTCATAAGATTTAGCTTTGGTGTCAAAGGCTTTTATTTGAAGTATTTGAAAATTGAGAGAGGGTTTAGAAGAGTCGAAAGATCCATAGTTGAAAAAAAAAATATGGATCATTCCATTTTATTTTAGGCAACCAAACTGCATATAAAAGCTTTTATAAAATTTTGAAGTTACACAAAGTAAGGGCAAGACATTTGGTAAATACTTTATGTCAGAGAAAAATAACTTTGGAAACCCTTTTTGTGATACTATGATCTAAGGTGACCATAGCCACTTTAAAATAAAAGGTTTTTGGCAAGAACTTTTGAATTAAAAATTTGAGTTTTAAGACAAAAGAAAAGAGGTTTTGTTATTTGACATAAGGTTCAAATATTTTTGGAAAAGAGGAGATTAAGGTGATACAAGAGTGGCCATAGCATGAGTGTTTTCTCGAGATAAGAAGATGTGGGTTGAGGCACTTCACTTAACATTATTCAACAAACATCACCCATCAAATAAAGTCGGACACATTTCTACCAAACACATGAAAGCACAAGCAAAACTTAAAAAGTTTTTGTTCCCCCTGATTTTTGCACTTTGGACAATTAAACAAGGTTGCAAAAGTTGGGATGTTACATTGAACTAGTATTCCTCTAAAAAATCATTTTGTTATGCATTGTTTGATACTTTTCATAGCTATAGTGCATCACAAATTTATGATTTCATGCTTTGCTTTGCCAATTTCGATTTTTTCTAACCACCTTCTCTTTGATTTCAAATTTAGGTCAAACTATCGATGCCTACTATGTGTTCTACTTGAATTGGATGCAGCGTGCGCACATGTTTTGCCATTGTTCTGGGCTTCCACACATCTTTGGGGCATCCAAGTATTTAAGTTACCTTGTTTTTTTGAATTGTAATTCATACCCTTCCTCCCAATTTTTATGCACATTTGAATCTTGGTCAAATCCTAAGTTTGACCAAGATTTGAACAAGTTTAAAACATGAAAATGAAAAGGTAAGCCTGAATCCTTCTTAGTCACTCAAAAATGAGAAGCTTTTGGGAGTTTTTTGAAATTTCCATGTTTGAAACCCAAAACCACTTCTCTTCATGCTTGACTTCATAAGACAGAGTTTAGGGTTAGGGGGTAGATACATGATTTGTCTAGTTTGTTGTTTAGACCTTGTTTATCAACTTGAATGCTTACTATATGACATAATAATACTATGTGCTTCGGTTTTCATTTTTTTTGATTTTTTCTGAATTTTTATGCCCATTTGATCTTGGTCAAATCCTAGGCTTAACCAATATTTAAACAAGTTTAAAACATGAAAATGAAAAGGTAAGCCTGTATCCTTCTTAGTCACTCCAAAATGAAGCTTTTGGGAAGGTTTTTGAAATTTCCATGTTTGAAATCCAAAACGACTTCTCTTCGTGCTTGACTTCATAAGACAAAGTTTAGGGCTAGGGGTAGAAACATGATTTTTCTGGTTTGAATATGTCTAGACCTTGTTTACCAACTTGAGTGCTTACTATATGACATAAGAAGGCTATATGCTTTGGTTTTTCATTTTTTTGAAATTTTATGCCCATTTGAATCTTGATCAAATCCTAGGTACATTTGACCAAGATTTGAACAATTTTAAAACATGAAAATAAAAGGTAAGCCCGACCTGGATCCTTTAGTCACTCATCTAAAATGAAGCTTTTGGGGGTTCTTGAAATTTCCAAGTTTGAAACCCAAAACCACTTCTCTTCATGCTTGACTACATAAGACAGAGTTTAGGGTTAGGGGTAGATACATGATTTTTCTTGTTTGAATATATCTAGACCTTGTTTATATCAACTTTAATGCTAACTATATATGACATAAGAAAACTATGTGCTTTGGTTTTTAATTTTTCTGATTTTTTTATTTTGATAGATGCACATTTGAATCTTTGTCAAATCCTAGGTTTGACCAAGATTTAAACAAGTATAAAACATGAAAATGAAAAGGGAAGCCTGTATCCTTTCTTAGTCACTCTAAAATGAAGTTTTTGGGATGTTCTTGAAATTTTCATGTTTGAAACCCAAAACCACTTCTCTTCATGCTTGACTTCATAAGATAGAGTTTAGGGGCTAGGGGATAGATACATGATTTGCCTAGGTTTGAATATGCATGTCCAAACCTTGTTTATCAACTTGAATGCTTACTATATGACATAAGAAGACTATATGCTTTTGTTTTTCATTTTTCTGATTTTTTTAAAATTTTATGCCCATTTGAATCTTTTGGTCAAATCCTTGGTTTAATTTGACACAGATTTAAACAAGTTTAAAATATGAAAATGAAAAGGTGGCAGGCATGTATCCTTCTTATATATAGTAGTCACTCTAAAATGAAGCTTTTGGGAGTTTTTGAAATTTCCATGTTTGAAACCCAAAACCACTTCTCTTCATGTTGTTGACTTCATAAGATAGAGTTTAGGGGTTAGGGGTATAGATACATGACTTGTCTTGTTTGAATATGTGTCTAGACCTTGTTTATCAACTTTAATGCTTACTATATGACATAAGAACACTATGTGCTTTAATTTGGTTTTTAATTTTTTTAAATTTTGATGCACATTTTGAATCTTGGTCAAATCCTAGGTTTGACCGAGATTTGAACAAGTTTAAAACAAGAAAATAAAAGGTAAGCCCGCCAGACTGGATCCTTTCTTAGTCACTCTATAATGAAGCTTTTAGGGGGGTTGTTGAAAATGTAAGCATGTATCCTTCTTAGTACGTCACACCACAATGAAGCTTTTGGGAGGGTTTTTGAAATGTCCATGTTTGAAACCCAAAACGACTTCTCTTCGTGCTTGACTTCATAATTAAGACAAAGTTTAGGGTTAGGGGTATATAGATACATGATTTTTCTGGTTTGAATATGTCTAGACTTTGTTTATCAACTAGCTTGAGTGCTTACTATATGGCATATATAAGAAGCTAGGCTATGTGCTTTGGTTTTTCATTTTTTTTGAATTTTTATGCCCATTTGAATCTTGGTCAAATCCTAGGTACGTACGGTTTGACCAAGATTTGAACATGTTTAAAACATGAAAATAAAAGGTAAGCATGGATCCTTCTTAGTCACTCTAAAATGAAGCTTTTGGGAGGTTTTTGAAATTTCCATGTTTGAAACCCAAAACCACTTCTCTTCATGCTTGGCTTCGTAAGATAGAGTTTAGGGTTTGGGGTAGATACGTACATGATTTTTCTAAGTATTTTTACGCCCATTTGAATCTTCGTCAAATCCTAAGTTTGACCAAGATTTGAACAAGTTTAAAAACATGAAAATGAAAAGGGTAAGCCTGGATCCTTGTTTAGGGTTAGGGGGTAGATACATGATTTTTGTGGTTTGAATATGGCAGACCTTGTTTATCACCTTGATATATGACATAGGAAGACGGTGTGCTTTTGTTTTTTTTTGAATTTTTATGCCCATTTGAATCTTGGTCAAGTCATAGGTTTGACCAAGATTTAAACATGTTTAAAACATGAAAATGAAAAAGTAAGCCTGGATCCTTCTTAGTCACTCCAAAATGTACCAATTGATAAATGAGTTAACTTGGCTTCATGGAAAAAATAATGTCATGTAAATGATTTAACTTGGCTTTCGTACCCTTGAATCCATAGGAAACTTTGTATAAATGTAGTAGTCAACCGAGTTTTTACATCAACAGGTCTGTCACTTACGTGTGGTGCCCATGCGTGAGGTCCCACACTTCAGTGAGCACAAGTCACGTGCAATAGGTACGCAAACTCCCAGCCATTTTCTTTGTCAAGAGAAGACGCATCAGGATGCGTATTGGAAGTATGTGGGTCCTTCTGGATCCTTCGGTTGTCCCTCTCACAAAAAAAAACAAATCTCTCTCATTCTCGGCCTCGCTCGACTCGCTCGCTCGCTCGCTCGCTCCTGCTCACTGACAAACCCTGCACAAAAGTCAACATCATCACCCGAAAAAGGGAGACACCATAATTCTCTCCCTTCTTCTCTCCTTCCGAGTGATCCCTCTTCCTCCGAGTTTCACTCGACGGGCAAACACACATGTGCTGCATAGTAATAATAAAAAAGTAGAAAAATCGACCTACGAATCTATGATTAAATAGGTTAAACTAGGGTTTTGCCCACTACTACAGATCAAGTTCAGAAATATCCAACTACTAGTTCGATTTTGGGCTACTAATATAAAATTAAAATAAGTTGAACTAGTATTCCTCTAAAAAATCATTTTGGTATGCATTGTTTGATACTTTTCATAGCTATAGTGCATCACAAATTTATGATTTCATGCTTTGCTTTGCCAATTTCGATTTTTTCTAACCACCTTCTCTTTGATTTCAAATTTAGGTCAAACTATCGATGCCTACTATGTGTTCTACTTGAATTGGATGCAGCGTGCGCACATGTTTTGCCATTGTTCTAGGCTTCCACACATCTTTGGGGCATCCAAGTATTTAAGTTACCTTGTTTTTTTTGAATTGTAATTCATACCCTTCCTCCCAATTTTTATGCACATTTGAATCTTGGTCAAATCCTAAGTTTGACCAAGATTTGAACAAGTTTAAAACATGAAAATGAAAAGGTAAGCCTGAATCCTTCTTAGTCACTCAAAAATGAGAAGCTTTTGGGAGTTTTTTGAAATTTCCATGTTTGAAACCCAAAACCACTTCTCTTCATGCTTGACTTCATAAGACAGAGTTTAGGGTTAGGGGTAGATACATGATTTGTCTAGTTTGTTGTTTAGACCTTGTTTATCAACTTGAATGCTTACTATATGACATACACTACAAGAAAAGTTCTGATAGACAACGTCTCAAAATCGTCGCTAAGGGGTATTTTTCGTCGCCTATGGGCCTAACCCGACGATATGGGTTCTTGTGGAAACTGCGTCAGGCAAAGTCCAACGACGATTTTTCGGTCCGTCGCGCGGCGCCCTTCCGCCACGGAAAATCGGACCGTTGCGGAAGTGTTTTCGGGAGCCCGTTGATGCCGACGTCATGCAACGACACGTGGCAGACGCCGCCAGTTAACGGCGTTAACCGCTGAAACCCCGTGGTAGATGGTAGGCCCACACGAGGCCCGCCACGTCTTAAGCGGGCCGGGCCAGATGACATAGTTTGACCGGTCAACTATATAGTGGGTGGTCCATTAGTTACGTGGGCCGGGCCTAACCTCTAAGGTTGACTGGTCAAAACTTAAATGGGCCGCCCATTTAACATGTGGGGTCCACCTTACAAAAGGGCCGGCCCGAAGCAAGTGGACCGGGCACACAGTGGGTCCCACTTTCTGTTAAAGGGCCGGCCATTTAGTGTGGGGTCCACCGTATAGCAAGTGGGCCGGCCCAACAAGCTAGTGGGCCGGTCCAAAAACAGTGGGTCCCACTTTCCAGTTAAAGGGTCGGCCCATTTCGTTTGTGGGGTCCACCATACAAGTGGGTGGCCCAACAAAATAGTGGTAGGCCAAAAACAGTGGGTCCCACTTTCTGTTAAAGGGCGGCCCATTAAGTATGTGGGGTCCACCATATAGCAAGTGGGGTGGCAAAGATAGTGGGGCCAAAAACACGTGGGTCCTTTCCTGTAAAGGGCGACCCAATTAGTATGTGGGGTCCACCATATGGCAGGTGGCGGCCCAACAATAGTGGGCGGGCCAAAAACACAGTGGGTCCCACTTTCCTCTTAAAGGGCCGGCCCATTTAGTATGTGGGACCACCATATAGTGGGCGGCCCAACAAGATAGTGGGCGGGCCAAAAATACATGTGCCCACTTTCCTGTTAAAGGGCCGGCCCAACTAGTATGTGGGGTCCACCATATAGCAAGTGGGCGGCCAACAAGATAGTGGGGCGGGCCAAAAACACAGTGGGTCCCACTTTCCTCTTAAGGGCCGGCCCATTTATTATGTGGGGTCCACCAAAAAAGCAAATGGGCTGGCCCAACTAATTAGTGGGCCGGCCCAGTAGTTGGTGGGGTCCACCTTAAAGCAAGTGGGCCAGCCCAATTAGTGTGTGGGGTCCACCGTAAATCAAATGGGCTGGCCCAAGAAGTAAGTGGGCCAGCCCGTTTAGTTGCTGTTTATATGCCGGCATAATATGCGCTTTAGGATTTTGCGGGCAGGCACATATGTGATTTCGCTTAATTGGGCCGTTTAAGGGATGGGAATTCGTGATTTAGATACTGAGAATATTTACGCAGCATTGATTTCTGTCGGATAGCCTCACTTACCACAAGCACCAAAGAAAAAATGCGCGAAAGAACTATAAAAACTAACTAAATATTACATCAGCTGCAAGGCATTGAAAAAAATATTACAGAACCCAGAGAAATTGAATGGTAATTAAACCTAGCAATACAATGAAGCGATCCGGCAATCTTTTAAGTTGTCCATGCAGCACCTATATCTGAAACAAAGACATTACAAGTTAAGACAGCAACAATGGAAAGGCAAAGACACTACAATATTGTTTGGCAAAGAATTTGGAACTCATCATTTCGTCGTTATAACAAGATCATTGTAATGCGCACAATAAGCAAACAAAGAGTGCATGCCGCATACCAACAGCCAATATAACAGAGCATGTTAGAATGAAACAGCAGACTTACTACTGTCGAGTCCCATGCAAACCAACATGTTCAGGGAGTACAAAATTGGCATGAACAACATAGTAGCAGGCTATAAATTTTGTAACAACGACTGAGCAAGATGAAGTTATGATGGCTACATCTACAGAGCAGGGAATGTAAACCAAAAATAGAAGTTACGATGGCAAAAGCTAAAGAGGAGGGAATGTGAACCAACATGTGCCAAGTGCAATTACTTCATTTTGGCCGTGAACTAAATAATACTCCTGAACTTATAGTGAAGGGGATGCAAATCAAGATGTTTCGGGATATAAACTTGTAATGAGCAACACATGGAGGATAGTTAATGCTGGAGCTTAGGATGGACCAGATACAGAATATAGTGGGATCACCTGTGAACTTGTATAAGAGGGAATGCAAACCAATATGTTCAGCTTTCCATATGTGAGCGTCATGCCAAGTCAGAGAAACAAGTCAATAATGCAGCTTTTGAAGAACAAGATGGCACGCAAAATTATTATCTAGTAGTATGACAAGTTTATTTGTACTACAGGCTAGATAGCAGAGTGATAGCATGCCAAACTAAGTCCTTACTTTGTTAGCTTACAATGAACTAGATACAAAACAATGGCATCACCTGTAGTACAGGGAATGCAAGCCAACATGTTCATGGAGTAAAAAATTGGCACAAACAACATAGTAGCAGGCCATAATTTTTGTAACAACGACTGAGCAAGATAAAGTTATGATGGCTAGATCTACAGAGCAGGGAATGTAAACCAAATATAGAAGTTACGATGCCAAAAGCTATAGAGCAGGGAATGCGAACCAACATGTGCAATTACTTAAAATTGGCCATGAACTAAATAATAGCAGGATGTTACTATAATACCTACAGTATAATTTTTGTAACAACGACTGAGCAAGATAGAAGTTATGATGGCTACATCTACAGAGCAGGGAATGCAAACCAAAATGTTCAATCGCTTAAAGTTAGCAATGAAGTAGAAAATAGCAACGTGTTACGGTCATAGCTAGGAATGAACTAAAAGAGCTTCAGACAAACAAGCATCTGAACCCAGAACATGGCGCTAAAACAAGGGACTTACATTAGGAGAAGCACTCTGTGGGAGTCACAGCAGATCTTCCTGGGGTTGATAGATCCGGTGATGAAGTACGCTACATGTGCTACTTGGGGTTGGAGAGACGGCCATTACACTTCATGGTTACTCATCTAATCTGCAAAGACGTAACGGCGCGTCGTTAGCACAAACAGGTTCCCCCAAGATTAAACAAGAACTTGCAGGCAAGCAATAGAAAAGCGACAGTAGAAGAGTTTAGATCATGGACGGCGCCGGTGAAGCAGATTCGGTTCATGCACATCGGTGTCGGTGAGCAAGATCCGATGCGGTGGACGATGCCGCAGCTGAAGCGACTGCGGTAGGCTGCTGGATGAGCATATGGTTTCGAGGTTCGGCGGGGATGATCCGGTCCGGTTGATGACGGCGTCGATGAAGCGGCTCCGGCAGGCAGCCGGATGACGAGGATCGCGAGGGCTCGGGTAGGCCAGGGAAGTCCGGCGGGGATGTTCCGGTGCGGTGGTCGTGGAGGTGGTAGAGAGAGGGACTTGGGAAGTTCCGGTGGGTGGTCTGAGGGAAATGAATTTTTTTGGGAGGGTTTCCGGGCTAGGGAGGTGGTGATCCAAAAAATGACGGGCAGACCCCCCCACCAACCGACTTTCTGTCATCTCCACAAGGGTAGAATGGGAATTTGAAAGCGTGTGAATTTTTTGTATTTTGTGGGCGGGAAGTTTTGCCGCTATGAGATTTTGAATTTGGCTAAGGTCCAAGTATAATGATAAAAAATTGTGAGACCGTACTAGTACCTCTGTTCAAGGCCGAGTGCAAAATCAAATCATCATCACCTTGAATATCGGTTACTATCATCGTGTTCTATCTTCTTATCCCATTCAAAAACACGCCTGAAATATTTCTAGATTGGCGGGAGATTTTGCCGCCCGACTGAGATTTGATTTTGAATATGGCTATGGTCAAGTAATATAATATAATACTAATATAAAGACGGTACACCTGGTTAAGTACTAATTGCTCTGCTTCGGCAGTTAAGGCCAGCAGCCACATCAAGCCATCATCATTACAAACAAAATCAGTCAAATCTAGAAGCTAGTATAGGATAAATTCACAGCAGCATAATAAATCCAGAAAACTAATATAATACTACATAAACTGCATACAAGAGCCAAAAGCAGCCAATAACAATGTTAATGTTCACGACAAACTAATCTGAAAATAATACAAGACACAATGTATGGCCAACATGAAGATTAGGATACCCCAGGATGAACGAATATGTTCTTCATTCAGCATATATTTCTTCGTCACTCCATTGAAGGAAATTTTCATTGAACTCCTTTCGTCTGCAGTGTGCAGCCAATACATCCTCCAAACGGTATGGCCTTTGTTCATTTCTCATACCGTAGTTTCCTAATCTATTCACATGTATTGGCCACTCATCCCAGGCCTTTATATCATCAAAGTACTCTCTGATATAACCAAAATCTGTGTAGTAGATGCAGCCAGGTCGAAGTGTCGGGTGCACTCTGGTGTCGACGGAGATACACCGGATATAATGGACGAAGAAGGCACGACTGCCAATGTTATTGACGGCATGGAGAGAGCGGCTCTCAGTGTCCACACGGTACACCAATGGTTGACCTTCCTCCAAATGCTTGTTGTCCAACAACACAAGCAGCAGAGCACCATCCGACTCCACAAGGTAGAACTTGTTATTTCCAAGTTCTGGAAATGAAAATAGTGTATCCATTTTGACAGTGCTCGCACGCTGCTCCAACTGGACATTGTTGGTGCACACTAATTTTCCGAACTCAAAATTGTTCACAGCTATTGCATACAATTCACCATTGAACGGGGTAATGCAACGCAGACAATGGTGCTCGATCGAAAATCTTCCTTCTCCCCAATCTTCATCTATACCCTTAGTTGGAGTGCTCTCATCGACCCAAGCAATTTCCGCCGGGTAATCTTTGGAAACGAAGACCATAGTCGGGGACTTCATCACAGCGACTGACTTCAGAATAACGTTTGGCATATGCGCCTCAAACATAGTATTCAATGTCTTTGTGAGTGGGTTCAGAAGCCGTATCTTGTGCGGCTGGTTCTTCTGGGCAAGCACGATGACGCCACGGCAAAAGCCGACAAAGTAGTATCTAAAATATATTGATGAAGATAACATTCAGCACTAAGATGTTTACGATTGAAAATAAAAATAGATTAACTCTATAGATATGGAGGAATTTGAACCTTGCATGAACTTCCGTTAGATCGATGGTGACGTAGCGGGATGTGCGGAGGTGGAGGAAGGTGAAATCAGCAGCGCGTGGAAGGCCGTGGTCTAGCATGATCCATTCGTGCAGGTGCACGTCGGGCTCAGGTAAACCTGAGCGCCAATTTCTACAGACTTGCCTCATAGCAGAGTAGGTGTCAGCGTACTGCTCGTTCGCCAGTAAGCATTCGCCGATCTTGTGAAGTGGTCCATCAGCCGAGAGAGAGGCCCAGTTCACGGAGGCGACGGCCGCCGGCGCATTCTTCTTGTCCATCGCCGGCAGGGAGCGCGCGTGGGCGGTTGGTGTTTTTTCCTTCGATTTGGAGAAGTTGATGGGACGTGAGAGGCGTGGTTGCGTGCGTGAGTGAGAATGAGACTGTGTGCAGAGGGAGGGAGAGAGGGGGCTCTGGCAACGTGACGGTTGGTCTCGGCAGTTTCTCAAAAAAGCTAGACGTTTGGTCTCAACACGCGCACCGCCTAACCGCTGTGCACCGCGACACGCGTCCGTGGTACTGCACGTCTGCACCGTTACGTGTACTCAGTTAGCCTTACACTGGAAAAATATCTGCACTCAGTTTTCCCCTCGAGTACTAATACTGGCTAGTGCATTACCTCATAAAAAAAATACTGGCTAGTGCAATATACTCAGTTTTACCCTCAAGTGGCTGATCAACAGAGAGTCAACAAATGGGATTAAGCTATCTAATTGAGTAATTTCATGCGCAAAAAAAAATCATAGTGCCTCCTACTCATGGAGTCTTGTTAAGAAGAGGAGGTCTAATACGTGGAAAACAGAATAGCACACCACAGGTCCGAAATGATGGAAAGGGCTAGGCAATCCACTTATTATAGAACTCAACAAAAACCACATGGAACTATATTAAACTTATGCAGTAGCCAACGCAACCAAAAGTCAGAAGTGCAGGCTGAATCCCAAAGGCACAACACAAAAAGGAAACTTGCAACCTTATATAAAAGGGGCTATGCAACCCACTTATATACACATTAACAGCCATCCTCGTGTGTGACAAGAGAAATTCAACACTGGATTCGGAGGTAGGCACATGAAGCTTTACAAGGGCCAATGGGGCACCAACAATTTAAGGATGAATTGAACCACACCGTCAACAATTCAAACTCGAGACCTTGGCTCTAATACCATTTAAGTTCGAACGGATTGAAAAGGCTAGGCAACCAATTTCTAAAACATCCACAGGAACAACTACCAAGTTGATCCCAGCCGTAGATAAATGCATCCACCAACAAAATAGGAACAGTGCCTCAGTCTCAGTAAACATTTCACAATACCAAGGTACTCACATGTCAATGTCAGTGTTTTCATCTCCAATTATCTATGGCATTTTATTAGTCTTTTGAGAGATTATAACAAACTTGATTGGCCTCCTGCAGTAGGGCATCACATGCTTCTGATCTCGATCTCAACATGTCAACTTGGTTTCTTAACACATCTGCTGCAGCTCGTTCTATTTGGATTTGTTCCTCCAGAACTTGTGCAGAGAAAGACTTGGACTTGGACTTGGACTTGGACTGCAAAAACCCAGCATTTCGCAGGAAAGTGTTTTTGGTGATATCTTTATTTTTAAGTACCATGGTAAATGTCTCCATACATTCTTCTAGAGTTTTTTCCATACCATCTTTCCCGGGTTTTGCCATCTCCAATTTCATATTTGCCTGAAAAGTTTTGAGTCGTGTAAAAATAAAAGTTATTACAGAGAAACATGCAGACGGTAGATTTAATGTGTATGAACTACTTCTAATCCTACAAGTTGGTATGCCTGATTACACATCAAATGCATTTTCACAAAAACGCCTACAAGATCATATTGACATATTGCTCCTACAAATTGGCAAGTGTGTAGTTAAAAAATTTAAATCATAAAGAAGACTTACAATAACACTTTCTGCAAGTTCTCCTATCACATTATGTTTGTTCTTCTGGCATGCCTCGAACTGCTCTGCCAGAGTCATCTCTTTGTCTGGTTGCATGTTGTTTGCATGATCTACTTTCTGCATTTTTGTACAATCATATGGAGATCAAATAACGTGGTTGAAATGGAGGATGGAAATATAACATGCACACGGAGTTCTACACAATTTACGAGTAACATATGTAGCAGTACAGACCAGCGGGGCATTACTTTTTGCCAGAGATGCCCAACCAAGTGACGAGATCCTGTACGGCTTGGTAAACGTTGTTTCAAGCGGTTAGCCTGGTTCCTTTTAGACAACGTCTGCAAAAGGAGACTAGTGAGACACTGGCGCAAAATAAGTATTCGGAATTTAATCTGGTTTCACGGTCCTCATAAGCCATACCACATTCTTTGGATCAGACCAATGCTTGACAAGATCTCCCCACTGCTCGTCAGTCATACAGGGTGCAGGAGACTTTGTTCGAACATTGGCAGTAATCTGGCCAGTGAAGTATGTCGCCTTAAGCTTATAGCGGTGCTGGCGCAACAATTCTTTGAATATGGAAGCGATGACAAACTTTACATCCTCATTATCCTCATCGAATTCAAACCTTAACTGCTCACAACGGTGGAATGATTGGTGAGTTATATAGCATAGAAACAACAGTAAGCTACAAGAAATGGGACAGATCAATGTGGAATAATTTATCATTACCAGGAGAAGCATGACTTACGTGTAAATTATGCACTAAACTCTCGAACTGTGAAGGGGTGTCAACGTGCTGCTTCCACAATGGGAAGGTAGGAAGTTCATTCCTGATAAAATGGCCAACCTGTGATACAAGATATGAAGATTCATGCGGATGAAGTGGCCTTCTGCCACCTACAATAGATGTGATGCGAAATCTTGAACCCATTCCGGAAATCTTAGCTGCAAGTTTTTTTCCTACCGTTGGCCCCCTCGTTTTTATTGATCGTGGCGAACCTACCAAGTTAAGCATTACATCAAGCTATCATGGTATATAGATACATAAGGGAGCATTAAACTACAAGTCTTGAAAAAAGTATTACCTTTTTTGGCGTGGGTCTCATCATCGGGAGAGGAGTTGTCTTTCGCAGGACTAAGGGTCGGAGGGAGATCATCACCAGTTTGCTGGTGTTGTGGCAGCACTGTTTGGACATTTGAGGCTGTATCATCTGGGACTAGCATCATGTGTCCTTGGCCATTATTACCTACCACCACTCCTGATGGTGCCAATTCTTGGCTAGAATTTGCTGTGGAAACTGGTTCTGTTGGCAATTGTTGCTGAGAATCAGTATTGGCAACTGGTGGTTGTGGAATGTGTGGGCTGGTACATGCTGGGGCTACTTCTGTCTGATTCGATGGTTTGTGGTTTTTACGAGACCTTTTACTGTTATCATTCTTGGCCTGTTCGCCACCTCGTGTCAGTCTCTTGTTAGACCTTGTAATAGGAGGAGCAGCACGAGCATCAGGCTTAACTCTTTTTTTATTACGCACTGTCACCCATCCTCCGGTATCAGCCTGAGGTTCCTGTTGAGTGTTCTTCCTCCTATTCGTTCTTGAAAAGTTCTTTCCCGAATCTGCAGATGCCTGTCACACATAAATGATATTTCAATGTACAATATTATATGATGATGATATGCAGATGGAATGGAAAAACAGTCAGGCAACATATGCCAAAACATATATGAGGCGTTAACTAAGCAGGAAAAATTGTAGTAATGAGATTGAACATGGCATGGGTAACATATTTGGTAGGACTGGGATACAACAAATGGAAGTTGGGACAAATAATTCGATGACAGGACAGAGAAAACTCACCTTGTTGTGTTGCAGACGATAGTCGACCAGGGCATCTTCCTGAGTCAGCTCGCCATCACAATCAGCAGGATCAAATTCTGAATCAGAGGAATGTTCCGTATCCTTTGTGAGGGAGGTGGGTGGCGTTTTTGCACTAGACCTTGTAGAAGGATGTAGTGTTAGGCCCAACGAGGCTGCAACTCGGCTATTATGCAGAATAGTTTGCCTCCGTTGCTCTTCGTACTCATTCTCGAGTGGAAGACCTAACATGCATTGGCGAGAAATGCAGATGAGATTTATCATGGAACTGTGCATATAAGAACAAATTAATAGTAGCAGTGAGACTGCTCAAAAGGTGTAATGACAAACAAACTATGGCTCAAAAATAATTGATGTTCATATTGTCAAGCTTCATGCACTAGCCAACGCAACCGGAAGTCCGGACTGATGGAAAGGGCAAACAAATTATGGCTCAAAAATAATTTATGTTGGGCAACAAAGGGCAGCAGCAACAATTTTTAGGATAAGTATGATGTCAAGCTTCATGCAGTAGCCAACGCAACCAAAAGTCCGAACTGATGGAAAGGGCTAAGCAATCCACATATAGACTCAAACACATATAAGTGTCATTTTCATGCCAATGGTTAACCATATGGAATGGCGTGTGCTTAATATAATTGCCTAGGGTCTTCCAAATTCCAACAGATCGATCTATTGGATGAACTTGCTAGAGCATGCAATTCGAAATGGTATCAGACCTACAAGGTCCTGAGTTCAAATCCTAGCAAGTAGCAACGCAGTATTCAAAATAAATATTTGCAGCCTTCCTAAAAAAATATCTAATGATACATGCCTAAGGCTCGGTCTATTGAATGAGTGGTTTTATCACTTAGCACCACAAGTTGGGGATTTTTAATCACAAAACACCAACATTTGGGGAAATTATTTCACATAACACATTATTTGTCATTAGTCGGCTTGACAAGAGCATGACCCTACAGCGTGACACCAATTTACAGTACGTGAGCATGTTTGCTACAAACAAATGAATTTTGGTGTGAAATTTTGTAGACACTCTGTGGAAATGAGAATATGAGTCACACTTGTTACATATGCTACACACAAATGAATTACCATATGACAAATATCCACAAGAAATTATAACCACACAAGAACATGAGATTTGGGTAATATATTCTGTACCAGCATAAGGTTTTGATAATGTTTACCAATACAACTACCCTGGACATAAGATTTTATTTTGAACTGTCTGGACTTAAGATTTAACAACTAGTGTTGACAAACAGCTTTGTATTTGCGTTTAACAGCAAATACCACAAAATAAAGTCTAATTGTCTTTCTCCTGCGGTCACTCTTAAACTGACGGTGGCCGGAGGTCACTAATGGGCTATCAAACAGAGATCGTGTATTCTGCGAAACAATTACCCCAAATGTTAGTGTTTTGTGATACAAATTTCTAGGGTTGTGGTTCTGTGATAAAAAAAATCCTGAACTTCTGGTGTTAAGTGATAAAACCTCATTGGATGAACTGGCTAGAGCATGCAATTCCACATGGCGCACACAGAGTTGCAAATAGAAAAAAATACAGGCAGTTTAATACTATCAATAAATTGCTCTCCTAGCTTGACTGCTATCATAACCTTTGTAATACGTACTACCACCATCCCGAAGTTTTTATCAAAAATCATTAACATGCAAAATACAAATTTAATATCATTAAATAGATAACGAATATATTTTCGTACGGTATCTACAAAATATTATATTTCTTGATAGATTGTTCTGAAAGTTTGGTCAAACTTTACTTGGTTTGACTTTTATAAATAAGCCTTCAGGTTTGGGGTGGAGGTAGTAATGTACTATCCTCCGTCCTAAATTAGTTGTCTCAAGTTTGTTAAAATATGGATGCATCAAGACACTAAAACATGTCTAGATACATTCATATTTAAAAAAATTTGGGACAACTAATTTGGGACGTTCAAACCCCAAAAAAGTACCGCACAGAAGTGATATTTGGAAAAGAAATGCGTAACGAAAGCGGACATAAGCTCTGCCTCTCCATCAGCAGATGTAAGGTTACGATCAGCAGAGTTCCGAGATAAAAAAAAATACAGGCAGTTTAATACTATCAACAAATTGCTCTGCTAGCTTGACTGCTATCATAACCTTTGTAAAATGCATACTTCAAACCCCCAAAACATATCACACAGAAGTGATTCTCGGAAAAGAAATGCATAACGAAAGCGGACATAACCTCGATCTTCCTCTCGATCAGCAGATGTAAGGTTAAGATCTCATATAGCTACGCGGCAAACAACTATCTACACTGATCTAATATCAGCAAGAATGCATTGCAAGAAAGCAACGAAAACTAGTGTAAGAAATCAAATGCATATAACAAAAGCGGACATGTAAAGTATTCATCAACCTTCGTCTGAGGCCCGGGCGGATTTACTCTTTGGTTGGGGGTGGTCGACTTTGGGGCCGCGTTTTTTGCCCATCTCGATCTCCGGTGAGGTGGACTACAGAGTCGGGGAAGCAGATCCGGAGGAGATATGGCGCGGTGAACGTCGGCGTCGAGGAAGCTAATCCGGCTTGCTAGGCAGCAAGGGAGCCGGTAAAACGTGGTCGGTCACTACGGTGGCCGGTGAGAAGGCAGTGATGGTGAGGAGGGGCGGTGGGGCACGGCCGTCGTCGTGGGAGTGTGCCTGGTAGAAGCATGAGAAAGATGTGGTGTTCGAATTGTGCTCTACAGGGAAATATCCTCTGTGGACCGATGTTTATAGGCCGACGGGCAAACCGCAGGTTTTGGGGTAGCTTGAAAATGGGACGCGCCAACAATTTCGGCGCGTGTTTTGCGGCAGAGATGAAAGTCACCCATAAGAAACTTTCCTCATGGATGCTTGTTGCTTGGTCGTGTGGACAACATATATAGTGGGAGATGCCCATAGCTAGCTAGGCCATTCATATCAAACTCGAGTGATTATCACTAAGTTTACAATGAATATATTTCATGACACTTGATATTGGCCGGATAGTAGAAAATATATTTCATGACTATCGATCCCATATTAGTTAATTTATATTATTTCAATTGCTAAAATATTTTCATATTCTTTTAGAGTTCTAAAAAACACACTACACAAGGGATATCACTACCTTCTAGGTCCCGGTCATCAGATTTAGAGTAAAGTAGCTTAGCGACAGATTTAGACCTTTGTGCAACAAATACATGAGTTGGTGATATGTGCAAAAGAACAGGTTAAGTGAGTGTTTTGTGCAACAATGACAACAATAAGTGGAGTTTCGATCGTGCAAAGGATAAAAGGTGGAAGAGGGATCACACGGAAGGAGAAATTAAGAGAAAGGGAGAGCAGTGCCTCACGGGGCCGCTGTTATTTATGGTGAAAAGAAATGCTTCACTTTTTTCGGTGAGTGATGTTGACTGGCACACAGGGTTTCAGTTATGTAGACCTGCAGTGCAGGCTACGCGCCCGTCTAATATTCATTTTTTTCAAAGGGAGAGAGAGAGAGAGAGAGAGAGAGAGAGTCTTGACGACGAGTCTTTACTTGACAAAGAAGATTGCTGGGAGTTTGCCTACCTACCGCACGTGACTTGTGCTCACTGATGTGTGGGACCTACACGCATGGGACCACACGTAAGTGACCGACCTACTTTATTCTAGGGGTGCCCCTCAAGCTAATACATAATCTGCAACATGAAACTATATTCGCTTATAAAATCTGAACTTTGAAATCCAATTTAATTTAAGTCTATTATTGGTCATATCAACTATCAAGTCTAAAATTACATTCTGAAACTTGTTCAACGCTTTCTCATGAATTATTATGGTAGTTTTTTAAAATCAAATGCTAATTGATTTGAGATAATAAAAAACATATATTATTGCACAACAATGGGATATTAAAATATCTATTTGTAAATAAAAATAAGAAGTCAATGTTGTGGTAAGTTAGGAGGTTCAAAGGGTAAACCAAATATAACGTTTTGTTCAATCTCATAGTTCATATTACCAAGTTTGATTATCCCTGGACAACATTGTTTGTTATAGTGTTCCCTAATTGGGCATGGTGGTGCATCTTGCCATTTCTAACAATGTTGATGACTAGACTTTTCAAGTTTTCGGTATAAAAAATCGTTTTTCATTTTCTAGATGATAAAATATGTTTTTTTGTGCATGGGGTAGAAAAGATATGGGTCAAAATGGCGCATCTACATTTTTTAAATAAATTACGCCATATTTTAATGACAAATCCCAAATTTACGGTTTTTAGTGCTTTCTAGCTAGTTTCGCACATTTAAATGACTTTATGCTGATTTATTGAAAGTAATTCAAATTTGAATTGTAGATATGTTATAACTTGGTCCTACAAGTCCCCATAAATAATTTTTATATACATATTACTTACTATATATAGAAACCAGCGATAGTACTGAAATATTCAACCCCTTTGCAGGATAATCATGTAAAACATTTTGACCTGGTTTTGAAATAAATAAATGAAACTGAAGAAAACCTGAAAAATGAAACCCTTCTACATGGAGTGTGCTTGTATGTGTTAGTTGACAGGGAAAATAAGAAACATGTGATAGGGTAGTGAAAAACAAAATGTCTTCACAAAGCGGACTATCGTGTATGAAGATTCATGGTTTGCAAGCCAAATGATATAGTTATGGCCATATTTGTGGCACAGTTTGTTACAATGTGCCCAAATTGGGCATGGTGGTGCATCTTGCCATTCCCAACAATGTTAATGACTAGACTTTTCAACTTTTCGGTATAAATTTTTTTTTTCATTTTCTAGATGACAAAATATGTTTATTTTGTGAATGGTGTACATATAAGATACGGGTCAAACTGGCAACTCTACATTTTTTAGATAAATTACGCCATATTTTAGTGCCAATTCCCAACTTTTACGGTTTTAGTACTTTCAAGATAGTTTCGCACATTTAAACGACTTTATGCTGATTTACTGAAAGTAATTCCAATGTGAAATGTGGGGGTGTTATAACTTCGTCAAAGAAATCCCCCAAAAACATAGTTTAGGGTTGGGGGTAGATACGGAGTACATGATTTGTATGTTTTGAATATGTCTATACCTTGTTTATCAACCTGAATGCTTAATTACTATATATATGACGTAAGAAGGCTATGTGCTTTGGGTTTTCATTTTTTTTGATTTTTTCTGAATTTTTATGCTCATTTGAATCTTGGTCAAATCCTAGGTTTGACTAGGATTTAAACAAACTTAAAACATGAAAATGAAAAGGTAAGCCTGGATCCTTCCTAGTCACTCTAAAATTAAGCTTTTGGGAAGTTTTAGAAATTTCCATGTTTGAAACCCGAAACCACTTCTCTTCATGCTTGACTTCATAAGACAAAGTTAAGGGTTAGGGGTAGATACATGCCTTTTCTGTTTTGAATATGTCTAGACCTTGTTCATCAACTTGAATGCTTACTATATATATATATATATATATATGACATAAGAAGGCTATATATATATGTGCTTTGGTTTTTGGTTTTTGTTTTTTCTGAATGTTTATATATGCCCATTTGAATCTTGGTCAAATCCTAGGTTTGACCAAGATTTAAACAAGTTTAAAACATGAAAGTGAAAAGGTAAGCATGGATCCTTCCTAGCTAGTCATTCTAAAATGAAGCTTTTGGGGGGGTTCTTGAAATCTCAATGTTTGAAACCCAAAAACCACTTCTCTTCATGGTTGACTTCATAAGACATGCAGAGTTTAGGGTTAGGGGTAGATACATGATTTGTCGGGTTTGAATATGTCTAGACATGCTTGTTTATCAACTTGAATGCTTACTATATGACATAAGAAGGCTATATATGTGCTTTGGTTTTTCATTTTTCTAGTTTTTTGAATGTTATATGCCCATTTGAAGATTTTGGGTGGTTCTTGAAATTTTCATGTTTGAAACCAATACGACTTCTCTTCATGCTAGACTTCATAAGATCGACCGAGTTTATGGTTAGGGGCTAGATACATGATTTGTCTGGTTTGAACATGTCTAAACCTTGTTTACCAACTTGCAAGGCTTACTATATGACATAAGAAGACTATGTGCTTTTGTTTTTCATTCTTCTATTTTTTTATTTTATGCCCATTTGAATCTTGGTCAAATCCTATGTTTGACCTGGATTTAAACAAGTATAAAATATGAAAACGAAAAGGTAAGCCTGGATCCTTCTTAGTCACTCTAAAATGAAGCGACTTTTGGGATGTTCTTGAAATTTTCATGTTTGAAACCCAAAACCACTTCTCTTCATGATTGCTTCATATATAAGACAGAGTTTAGGGTTAGGGGCAGATATATACATGATTTTCTAGTTTGAATATGTCTAGACCTTATTTATCAACTTGAATGCTTACTATATGACATAAGAATGCTATGTGCTTTGGTTTATCATTCTTTTGGTTTTTTCCTGAATTTTTATGCCCATTTGAATCTTGGTCAAATCCTAGGTTTCACAAAGATTTAAACAAGTTTAAAATCTGAAAATTAAAAGGTAAGCATGGATCCTTCTTAGTCACTCTAAAATGAAGCTTTTGGGAGGTTTTTGATATTTCCATGTTTGAAACCCAAAAACCACTTCTCTTCATGCTTGACTTCATAAGACAGAGTTTAGAGTGTTAGGGGTAGATACATGATTTGTCTAGTTTGAATATGTCTAGACCTTGTTTATCAACTTGAATTCTTACTATATGACATAAGAAGGCTATGTGCTTTGGTTTTTCATTTTTCTGGTTTTTTTGAATATTATGCCCATTTGAAGATTTTGGGAGGTTCTTGAAATTTTCATGTTTGAAACCAATACGACTTCTCTTCAGGCTAGACTTCATAAGATCGATCGAGTTTATGGTTAGGGGGTAGATACATGATTTGTCTGGTTTGAACATGTCTAAACCTTGTTTATCAACTTGAAAGCTTACTATATGACATACGAAGACTATGTGCTTTTGTTTTTCATTCTTCTATTTTATTTTATTTTATGCCCATTTGAATCTTGGTCAAATCCTATGTTTGACCTGGATTTAAACAAGTATATAATATGAAAACGAAAAGGTAAGCATGGATCCTTCTTAGTCACTCTAAAATGAAGCGGCTTTTGGGATGTTCTTGAAATTTTCATGTTTGAAACCCAAACCACTTCTCTTCATGATTGACTTCATATATAAGACAGAGTTTAAGGTTAGGGACAGATATATACATGATTTTCTAGTTTGAATATGTCTAGACCTTGTTAATCAACTTGAATGCTTACTCTATGACATAAGAATGCTATGTGCTTTGGTTTATCATTCTTTTGGTTTTTTCCTGAATTTTTATGCCCATTTGAATCTTGGTCAAATCCTAGGTTTCACAAAGATTTAAACAAGTTTAAAATCTGAAAATTAAAAGGTAAGCATGGATCCTTCTTAGTCACTCTAAAATGAAGCTTTTGGGAGGTTTTTGAAATTTCCATGTTTGAAACCCAAAACCACTTCTCTTCATGCTTAATTGACTTAATAAGACAGAGTTTAGAGTGTTAGGGGTAGATACATGATTTGTCTAGTTTGAATACGTCTAGACCTTGTTTATCAACTTGAATTCTTACTATATGACATAAGAAGGCTATGTGCTTTGGTTTTTCATTTTTCTGATTTTTTTTGAATTTTATGCATGCCCATTTGAATCTTGGTCAAATACTAGCTAGGTTTGACCAAGATTTAAACAAGTTTAAAACATGAAAATGAAAAGGTAAGCCTCGATCCTTCTTAGTCACTCTAAAATGAAGCTTTTGGGGGGTTTTTGAAATTTGCATGTTTGAAACCCAAAACCACTTCTCTTCATGCCTTACTTCATAAGACGGAGTTTAGGGTCGTTAGGGAGTAGATACATGATTTGCCTGGTTTGAATATGTCTAGACCTTGTTTATCATCTTGAATGCTTACTATATGACAGAAGAAGACTATGTGCATTGGTATTTCATTTTTTTTTGAATTTTCATGCCCATTTCAATCTTGGTGAAATCCTAGGTTTGAGCAAGATTTAAACAAATTTAACACGTGAAAACGAATAAGCATGGATCCTTCTTAGTCACTCCAAAATGTACCAATTGATAGATGTGTTAACTTTGCTTCATGGAAAAAATAATGTCATGTAAATGAGTTAACTTGGATTTCCTGCCGTTGAATCCATAGGAAACTTTGTTCTAATGCACTATAATAATCAACCGTGTTTTTACACCAACATTGCCAACAGGTCTGTCACTTACGTGTGGCGCCCATGCGTGAGGTCCCACACTTCAGTGAGCACAAGTCAAGTGCAGTAGGTACGCAAACTCCAAGCCATCTTCTTTGTCAAGAGAAGACGCATCAGGATGCGTTTTGGAAATCTGTGGGTCCTTCTGGATCCTTCGGTTGTCCCTCTCACAAAAAAAAACAAATCTCTCTCATTCTCGGCCTCGCTCGACTCGCTCGCTCGCTCGCTCGCTCGCACCTCCTGCTCACTGACAAACCCTGCACAAAGTCAACATCATCACCCGAGAAAGGGGAGACACCATAATGCTCTCCCTTCTTCTCTCCTTCCGAGTGATCCCTCTTCCTCCGAGTTTCACTCGACGGGCAAACACACATGTGCTGCATAGTAATAATAATAAAAAGGTAGAAAAATCAACCTACGAATCTATAATTAAATACGTTAAACTAGGGTTTTGCCCAGTACTACAGATCAAGTTCATAAAAAATCCAACTACGGGGTTCGAACAACCCCATTTCTAATCCAAGATTTTTTCGACCTCATCCAAATGGCCTCAAACTATAGGGTTAATTAGCATCTAGTGCAGAATGTGTGAACATGTATGCACTATGTGTGCTATAACTTGTATGTCTTTCAAATTTGAACCAAATTTGAAATATATGAAATGGGGCTTTTGGCTTAAACGTTTGAAACCCAAAACGACTTCTCTTCATGCTAGGCATCATAAGACCGAGTTTAGGGTTAGGGGGTAGATACAGGATTTGTCTGTTTTGAATATGTCTATACCTTGTTTATCTACTTGAATATGCTTACTATAGATATATATGACGTAAGAAGACTATGTGCTTTGGTTTTTTTTTATTATTTTTCCAGAATTTTTATGCCCATTTGAATCTTGGTCAAATCCTAGGCTTGACCAATATTTAAACAAGCTTAAAACATGAAAATGAAAAGGTAAGCTTGGATCCTTCTTTGTCACTCTAAGATGAAGTTTTTGGGAGGTTTTCAAAATTTCCATGTCTGAAACCCAAAAACACTTCTCTTCATGCTTGACTTCATAAGACAAAGCTAGTTTAGGGCTTTAGGGGTAGATACATGATTTGTCTAGTTTGAATATGTCTAGACCTTGTTTATCAACTTCAATTCTTACTATATGACATAAGAAGACTATATGTGCTAGCTTTGGTTTTTGATTTTTTGATTTTTTTGAATGTTTATGCCCATTTGAATCTTGGTCAAATCCTAGGTTTGACCAAGATTTAAACAAGTCTATAACATGAAAATGAAAAGGTAAGCCTGGATCCTTCCTAGCTAGTCATTCTAAAATGAAGCTTTTGGGGGGTTCTTGAAATCTCAATGTTTGAAACCCAAAAACCACTTCTCTTCATGGTTGACTTCATAAGACATGCAGAGTTTAGGGTTAGGGGTAGATACATGATTTGTCGGGTTTGAATATGTCTAGACATGCTTGTTTATCAACTTGAATGCTTACTATATGACATAAGAAGGCTATATATGTGCTTTGGTTTTTCATTTTTCTAGTTTTTTGAATGTTATATGCCCATTTGAAGATTTTGGGTGGTTCTTGAAATTTTCATGTTTGAAACCAATACGACTTCTCTTCATGCTAGACTTCATAAGATCGACCGAGTTTATGGTTAGGGGCTAGATACATGATTTGTCTGGTTTGAACATGTCTAAACCTTGTTTACCAACTTGCAAGGCTTACTATATGACATAAGAAGACTATGTGCTTTTGTTTTTCATTCTTCTATTTTTTTATTTTATGCCCATTTGAATCTTGGTCAAATCCTATGTTTGACCTGGATTTAAACAAGTATAAAATATGAAAACGAAAAGGTAAGCCTGGATCCTTCTTAGTCACTCTAAAATGAAGCGACTTTTGGGATGTTCTTGAAATTTTCATGTTTGAAACCCAAAACCACTTCTCTTCATGATTGCTTCATATATAAGACAGAGTTTAGGGTTAGGGGCAGATATATACATGATTTTCTAGTTTGAATATGTCTAGACCTTATTTATCAACTTGAATGCTTACTATATGACATAAGAATGCTATGTGCTTTGGTTTATCATTCTTTTGGTTTTTTCCTGAATTTTTATGCCCATTTGAATCTTGGTCAAATCCTAGGTTTCACAAAGATTTAAACAAGTTTAAAATCTGAAAATTAAAAGGTAAGCATGGATCCTTCTTAGTCACTCTAAAATGAAGCTTTTGGGAGGTTTTTGATATTTCCATGTTTGAAACCCAAAACCACTTCTCTTCATGCTTGACTTCATAAGACAGAGTTTAGAGTGTTAGGGGTAGATACATGATTTGTCTAGTTTGAATATGTCTAGACCTTGTTTATCAACTTGAATTCTTACTATATGACATAAGAAGGCTATGTGCTTTGGTTTTTCATTTTTCTGGTTTTTTTGAATATTATGCCCATTTGAAGATTTTGGGAGGTTCTTGAAATTTTCATGTTTGAAACCAATACGACTTCTCTTCAGGCTAGACTTCATAAGATCGATCGAGTTTATGGTTAGGGGGTAGATACATGATTTGTCTGGTTTGAACATGTCTAAACCTTGTTTATCAACTTGAAAGCTTACTATATGACATACGAAGACTATGTGCTTTTGTTTTTCATTCTTCTATTTTATTTTATTTTATGCCCATTTGAATCTTGGTCAAATCCTATGTTTGACCTGGATTTAAACAAGTATATAATATGAAAATGAAAAGGTAAGCATGGATCCTTCTTAGTCACTCTAAAATGAAGCGGCTTTTGGGATGTTCTTGAAATTTTCATGTTTGAAACCCAAACCACTTCTCTTCATGATTGACTTCATATATAAGACAGAGTTTAAGGTTAGGGACAGATATATACATGATTTTCTAGTTTGAATATGTCTAGACCTTGTTAATCAACTTGAATGCTTACTGTATGACATAAGAATGCTATGTGCTTTGGTTTATCAATCTTTTGGTTTTTTCCTGAATTTTTATGCCCATTTGAATCTTGGTCAAATCCTAGGTTTCACAAAGATTTAAACAAGTTTAAAATCTGAAAATTAAAAGGTAAGCATGGATCCTTCTTAGTCACTCTAAAATGAAGCTTTTGGGAGGTTTTTGAAATTTCCATGTTTGAAACCCAAAACCACTTCTCTTCATGCTTGACTTCATAAGACAGAGTTTAGAGTGTTAGGGGTAGATACATGATTTGTCTAGTTTGAATACGTCTAGACCTTGTTTATCAACTTGAATTCTTACTATATGACATAAGAAGGCTATGTGCTTTGGTTTTTCATTTTTCTGATTTTTTTTGAATTTTATGCATGCCCATTTGAATCTTGGTCAAATACTAGCTAGGTTTGACCAAGATTTAAACAAGTTTAAAACATGAAAATGAAAAGGTAAGCCTCGATCCTTCTTAGTCACTCTAAAATGAAGCTTTTGGGGGGTTTTTGAAATTTGCATGTTTGAAACCCAAAACCACTTCTCTTCATGCCTTACTTCATAAGACGGAGTTTAGGGTCGTTAGGGAGTAGATACATGATTTGCCTGGTTTGAATATGTCTAGACCTTGTTTATCATCTTGAATGCTTACTATATGACAGAAGAAGACTATGTGCATTGGTATTTCATTTTTTTTTGAATTTTCATGCCCATTTCAATCTTGGTGAAATCCTAGGTTTGAGCAAGATTTAAACAAATTTAACACGTGAAAACGAATAAGCATGGATCCTTCTTAGTCACTCCAAAATGTACCAATTGATAGATGTGTTAACTTTGCTTCATGGAAAAAATAATGTCATGTAAATGAGTTAACTTGGATTTCCTACCCTTGAATCCATAGGAAACTTTGTTCTAATGCACTATAATAATCAACCGTGTTTTTACACCAACATTGCCAACAGGTCTGTCACTTACGTGTGGCGCCCATGCGTGAGGTCCCACACTTCAGTGAGCACAAGTCAAGTGCAGTAGGTACGCAAACTCCAAGCCATCTTCTTTGTCAAGAGAAGACGCATCAGGATGCGTTTTGGAAATCTGTGGGTCCTTCTGGATCCTTCGGTTGTCCCTCTCACAAAAAAAACAAATCTCTCTCATTCTCGGCCTCGCTCGACTCGCTCGCTCGCTCGCTCGCTCGCACCTCCTGCTCACTGACAAACCCTGCACAAAAGTCAACATCATCACCCGAAAAAGGGGAGACACCATAATGCTCTCCCTTCTTCTCTCCTTCCGAGTGATCCCTCTTCCTCCGAGTTTCACTCGACGGGCAAACACACATGTGCTGCATAGTAATAATAAAAAAAGGTAGAAAAATCAACCTACGAATCTATAATTAAATACGTTAAACTAGGGTTTTGCCCAGTACTACAGATCAAGTTCATAAAAAATCCAACTACGGGGTTCGAACAACCCCATTTCTAATCCAAGATTTTTTCGACCTCATCCAAATGGCCTCAAACTATAGGGTTAATTAGCATCTAGTGCAGAATGTGTGAACATGTATGCACTATGTGTGCTATAACTTGTATGTCTTTCAAATTTGAACCAAATTTGAAATATATGAAATGGGGCTTTTGGCTTAAACGTTTGAAACCCAAAACGACTTCTCTTCATGCTAGGCATCATAAGACCGAGTTTAGGGTTAGGGGGTAGATACAGGATTTGTCTGTTTTGAATATGTCTATACCTTGTTTATCTACTTGAATATGCTTACTATAGATATATATGACGTAAGAAGACTATGTGCTTTGGTTTTTTTTTATTTTTTTCCAGAATTTTTATGCCCATTTGAATCTTGGTCAAATCCTAGGCTTGACCAATATTTAAACAAGCTTAAAACATGAAAATGAAAAGGTAAGCTTGGATCCTTCTTTGTCACTCTAAGATGAAGTTTTTGGGAGGTTTTCAAAATTTCCATGTCTGAAACCCAAAAACACTTCTCTTCATGCTTGACTTCATAAGACAAAGCTAGTTTAGGGCTTTAGGGGGTAGATACATGATTTGTCTAGTTTGAATATGTCTAGACCTTGTTTATCAACTTCAATTCTTACTATATGACATAAGAAGACTATATGTGCTTTGGTTTTTGATTTTTTGATTTTTTTGAATGTTTATGCCCATTTGAATCTTGGTCAAATCCTAGGTTTGACCAAGATTTAAACAAGTCTATAACATGAAAATGAAAAGGTAAGCCTGGATCCTTCCTAGCTAGTCATTCTAAAATGAAGCTTTTGGGGGGTTCTTGAAATCTCAATGTTTGAAACCCAAAAACCACTTCTCTTCATGGTTGACTTCATAAGACATGCAGAGTTTAGGGTTAGGGGGTAGATACATGATTTGTCGGGTTTGAATATGTCTAGACATGCTTGTTTATCAACTTGAATGCTTACTATATGACATAAGAAGGCTATATATGTGCTTTGGTTTTTCATTTTTCTAGTTTTTTGAATGTTATATGCCCATTTGAAGATTTTGGGTGGTTCTTGAAATTTTCATGTTTGAAACCAATACGACTTCTCTTCATGCTAGACTTCATAAGATCGACCGAGTTTATGGTTAGGGGCTAGATACATGATTTGTCTGGTTTGAACATGTCTAAACCTTGTTTACCAACTTGCAAGGCTTACTATATGACATAAGAAGACTATGTGCTTTTGTTTTTCATTCTTCTATTTTTTTATTTTATGCCCATTTGAATCTTGGTCAAATCCTATGTTTGACCTGGATTTAAACAAGTATAAAATATGAAAACGAAAAGGTAAGCCTGGATCCTTCTTAGTCACTCTAAAATGAAGCGACTTTTGGGATGTTCTTGAAATTTTCATGTTTGAAACCCAAAACCACTTCTCTTCATGATTGCTTCATATATAAGACAGAGTTTAGGGTTAGGGGCAGATATATACATGATTTTCTAGTTTGAATATGTCTAGACCTTATTTATCAACTTGAATGCTTACTATATGACATAAGAATGCTATGTGCTTTGGTTTATCATTCTTTTGGTTTTTTCCTGAATTTTTATGCCCATTTGAATCTTGGTCAAATCCTAGGTTTCACAAAGATTTAAACAAGTTTAAAATCTGAAAATTAAAAGGTAAGCATGGATCCTTCTTAGTCACTCTAAAATGAAGCTTTTGGGAGGTTTTTGATATTTCCATGTTTGAAACCCAAAACCACTTCTCTTCATGCTTGACTTCATAAGACAGAGTTTAGAGTGTTAGGGGTAGATACATGATTTGTCTAGTTTGAATATGTCTAGACCTTGTTTATCAACTTGAATTCTTACTATATGACATAAGAAGGCTATGTGCTTTGGTTTTTCATTTTTCTGGTTTTTTTGAATATTATGCCCATTTGAAGATTTTGGGAGGTTCTTGAAATTTTCATGTTTGAAACCAATACGACTTCTCTTCAGGCTAGACTTCATAAGATCGATCGAGTTTATGGTTAGGGGGTAGATACATGATTTGTCTGGTTTGAACATGTCTAAACCTTGTTTATCAACTTGAAAGCTTACTATATGACATACGAAGACTATGTGCTTTTGTTTTTCATTCTTCTATTTTATTTTATTTTATGCCCATTTGAATCTTGGTCAAATCCTATGTTTGACCTGGATTTAAACAAGTATATAATATGAAAACGAAAAGGTAAGCATGGATCCTTCTTAGTCACTCTAAAATGAAGCGGCTTTTGGGATGTTCTTGAAATTTTCATGTTTGAAACCCAAACCACTTCTCTTCATGATTGACTTCATATATAAGACAGAGTTTAAGGTTAGGGACAGATATATACATGATTTTCTAGTTTGAATATGTCTAGACCTTGTTAATCAACTTGAATGCTTACTGTATGACATAAGAATGCTATGTGCTTTGGTTTATCAATCTTTTGGTTTTTTCCTGAATTTTTATGCCCATTTGAATCTTGGTCAAATCCTAGGTTTCACAAAGATTTAAACAAGTTTAAAATCTGAAAATTAAAAGGTAAGCATGGATCCTTCTTAGTCACTCTAAAATGAAGCTTTTGGGAGGTTTTTGAAATTTCCATGTTTGAAACCCAAAACCACTTCTCTTCATGCTTGATTGACTTCATAAGACAGAGTTTAGAGTGTTAGGGGTAGATACATGATTTGTCTAGTTTGAATACGTCTAGACCTTGTTTATCAACTTGAATTCTTACTATATGACATAAGAAGGCTATGTGCTTTGGTTTTTCATTTTTCTGATTTTTTTTTGAATTTTATGCATGCCCATTTGAATCTTGGTCAAATACTAGCTAGGTTTGACCAAGATTTAAACAAGTTTAAAACATGAAAATGAAAAGGTAAGCCTCGATCCTTCTTAGTCACTCTAAAATGAAGCTTTTGGGGGGTTTTTGAAATTTGCATGTTTGAAACCCAAAACCACTTCTCTTCATGCCTTACTTCATAAGACGGAGTTTAGGGTCGTTAGGGAGTAGATACATGATTTGCCTGGTTTGAATATGTCTAGACCTTGTTTATCATCTTGAATGCTTACTATATGACAGAAGAAGACTATGTGCATTGGTATTTCATTTTTTTTGAATTTTCATGCCCATTTCAATCTTGGTGAAATCCTAGGTTTGAGCAAGATTTAAACAAATTTAACACGTGAAAACGAATAAGCATGGATCCTTCTTAGTCACTCCAAAATGTACCAATTGATAGATGTGTTAACTTTGCTTCATGGAAAAAATAATGTCATGTAAATGAGTTAACTTGGATTTCCTGCCGTTGAATCCATAGGAAACTTTGTTCTAATGCACTATAATAATCAACCGTGTTTTTACACCAACATTGCCAACAGGTCTGTCACTTACGTGTGGCGCCCATGCGTGAGGTCCCACACTTCGAGTGAGCACAAGTCAAGTGCAGTAGGTACGCAAACTCCAAGCCATCTTCTTTGTCAAGAGAAGACGCATCAGATGCGTTTTGGAAATCTGTGGGTCCTTCTGGATCCTTCGGTTGTCCCTCTCACAAAAAAACAAATCTCTCATTCTCGGCCTCGCTCGACTCGCTGCTCGCTCGCACCTCTGCTCCACGACAAACCCTGCACAAAAGTCAACATCATCACCGAAAAAGGGGAGACACCATAATGCTCTCCCTTCTTCTCTCCTTCCGAGTGATCCCTCTTCCTCCGAGTTTCACTCGACAGGCAAACACATGTGCTGCATAGTAATAATAATAAAAAGGTAGAAAAATCAACCTACGAATCTATAATTAAATAGGTTAAACTAGGGTTTTGCCCAGTACTACAGATCAAGTTCATAAAAAATCCAACTACGGGGTTCGAACAACCCCATTTCTAATCCAAGATTTTTTCGACCTCATCCAAATGGCCTCAAACTATAGGGTTAATTAGCATCTAGTGCAGAATGTGTGAACATGTATGCACTATGTGTGCTATAACTTGTATGTCTTTCAAATTTGAACCAAATTTGAAATATATGAAATGGGGCTTTTGGCTTAAACGTTTGAAACCCAAAACGACTTCTCTTCATGCTAGGCATCATAAGACCGAGTTTAGGGTTAGGGGGTAGATACAGGATTTGTCTGTTTTGAATATGTCTATACCTTGTTTATCTACTTGAATATGCTTACTATAGATATATATGACGTAAGAAGACTATGTGCTTTGGTTTTTTTTTATTATTTCCAGAATTTTTATGCCCATTTGAATCTTGGTCAAATCCTAGGCTTGACCAATATTTAAACAAGCTTAAAACATGAAAATGAAAAGGTAAGCTTGGATCCTTCTTTGTCACTCTAAGATGAAGTTTTTGGGAGGTTTTCAAAATTTCCATGTCTGAAACCCAAAAACACTTCTCTTCATGCTTGACTTCATAAGACAAAGCTAGTTTAGGGCTTTAGGGGGTAGATACATGATTTGTCTAGTTTGAATATGTCTAGACCTTGTTTATCAACTTCAATTCTTACTATATGACATAAGAAGACTATATGTGCTAGCTTTGGTTTTTGATTTTTTGATTTTTTTGAATGTTTATGCCCATTTGAATCTTGGTCAAATCCTAGGTTTGACCAAGATTTAAACAAGTCTATAACATGAAAATGAAAAGGTAAGCCTGGATCCTTCCTAGCTAGTCATTCTAAAATGAAGCTTTTTTGGGGGGGTTCTTGAAATCTCAATGTTTGAAACCCAAAAACCACTTCTCTTCATGGTTGACTTCATAAGACATGCAGAGTTTAGGGTTAGGGGGTAGATACATGATTTGTCGGGTTTGAATATGTCTAGACATGCTTGTTTATCAACTTGAATGCTTACTATATGACATAAGAAGGCTATATATGTGCTTTGGTTTTTCATTTTTCTAGTTTTTTGAATGTTATATGCCCATTTGAAGATTTTGGGTGGTTCTTGAAATTTTCATGTTTGAAACCAATACGACTTCTCTTCATGCTAGACTTCATAAGATCGACCGAGTTTATGGTTAGGGGCTAGATACATGATTTGTCTGGTTTGAACATGTCTAAACCTTGTTTACCAACTTGCAAGGCTTACTATATGACATAAGAAGACTATGTGCTTTTGTTTTTCATTCTTCTATTTTTTATTTTATGCCCATTTGAATCTTGGTCAAATCCTATGTATGACCTGGATTTAAACAAGTATAAAATATGAAAACGAAAAGGTAAGCCTGGATCCTTCTTAGTCACTCTAAAATGAAGCGACTTTTGGGATGTTCTTGAAATTTTCATGTTTGAAACCCAAAACCACTTCTCTTCATGATTGCTTCATATATAAGACAGAGTTTAGGGTTAGGGGCAGATATATACATGATTTTCTAGTTTGAATATGTCTAGACCTTATTTATCAACTTGAATGCTACTATATGACATAAGAATGCTATGTGCTTTGGTTTATCATTCTTTTGGTTTTTTCCTGAATTTTTATGCCCATTTGAATCTTGGTTAAATCCTAGGTTTCCAAAGATTTAAACAAGTTTAAAATCTGAAAATTAAAGGTAAGCATGGATCCTTCTTAGTCACTCTAAAATGAAGCTTTGCTTTTGATATTTCCATGTTTGAAACCAAAAACCACTTCTCTTCATGCTTGACTTCATAAGACAGAGTTTAGAGTGTTAGGGGTAGATACATGATTTGTCTAGTTTGAATATGTCTAGACCTTGTTTATCAACTTGAATTCTTACTATATGACATAAGAAGGCTATGTGCTTTGGTTTTCATTTTTCTGGTTTTTTTGAATATTATGCCCATTTGAAGATTTTGGGAGGTTCTTGAAATTTTCATGTTTGAAACCAATACGACTTCTCTTCAGGCTAGACTTCATAAGATCGATCGAGTTTATGGTTAGGGGGTAGATACATGATTTGTCTGGTTTGAACATGTCTAAACCTTGTTTATCAACTTGAAAGCTTACTATATGACATACGAAGACTATGTGCTTTTGTTTTTCATTCTTCTATTTTTTTATTTTATGCCCATTTGAATCTTGGTCAAATCCTATGTTTGACCTGGATTTAAACAAGTATATAATATGAAAACGAAAAGGTAAGCATGGATCCTTCTTAGTCACTCTAAAATGAAGCGGCTTTTGGGATGTTCTTGAATTTTCATGTTTGAAACCCAAACCACTTCTCTTCATGATTGACTTCATATATAAGACAGAGTTTAAGGTTAGGGACAGATATATACATGATTTTCTAGTTTGAATATGTCTAGACCTTGTTAATCAACTTGAATGCTTACTGTATGACATAAGAATGCTATGTGCTTTGGTTTATCAATCTTTTGGTTTTTTCCTGAATTTTTATGCCCATTTGAATCTTGGTCAAATCCTAGGTTTCACAAAGATTTAAACAAGTTTAAAATCTGAAAATTAAAAGGTAAGCATGGATCCTTCTTAGTCACTCTAAAATGAAGCTTTTGGGAGGTTTTTGAAATTTCCATGTTTGAAACCCAAAACCACTTCTCTTCATGCTTAATTGACTTCATAAGACAGAGTTTAGAGTGTTAGGGGTAGATACATGATTTGTCTAGTTTGAATACGTCTAGACCTTGTTTATCAACTTGAATTCTTACTATATGACATAAGAAGGCTATGTGCTTTGGTTTTTCATTTTTCTGATTTTTTTTGAATTTTATGCATGCCCATTTGAATCTTGGTCAAATACTAGCTAGGTTTGACCAAGATTTAAACAAGTTTAAAACATGAAAATGAAAAGGTAAGCCTCGATCCTTCTTAGTCACTCTAAAATGAAGCTTTTGGGAGGTTTTTGAAATTTGCATGTTTGAAACCCAAAACCACTTCTCTTCATGCCTTACTTCATAAGACGGAGTTTAGGGTCGTTAGGGAGTAGATACATGATTTGCCTGGTTTGAATATGTCTAGACCTTGTTTATCATCTTGAATGCTTACTATATGACAGAAGAAGACTATGTGCATTGTTCATTTTTTTTTTGAATTTTCATGCCCATTTCAATCTTGGTGAAATCCTAGGTTTGAGCAAGATTTAAACAAATTTAACACGTGAAAACGAATAAGCATGGATCCTTCTTAGTCACTCCAAAATGTACCAATTGATAGATGTGTTAACTTTGCTTCATGGAAAAAATAATGTCATGTAAATGAGTTAACTTGGATTTCCTGCCGTTGAATCCATAGGAAACTTTGTTCTAATGCACTATAATAATCAACCGTGTTTTTACACCAACATTGCCAACAGGTCTGTCACTTACGTGTGGCGCCCATGCGTGAGGTCCCACACTTCAGTGAGCACAAGTCAAGTGCAGTAGGTACGCAAACTCCAAGCCATCTTCTTTGTCAAGAGAAGACGCATCAGGATGCGTTTTGGAAATCTGTGGGTCCTTCTGGATCCTTCGGTTGTCCCTCTCACAAAAAAACAAATCTCTCTCATTCTCGTCCTCGCTCGACTCGCTCGCTCGCTCCTGCTCACCTTTCTTACCTCCTGCTGTTTGTGAAACCATTTGCACAAAAGTCAACATCATCATAGAAAGAGACATGCATAATGCTCTCCTTCTTCTCTCCTTCAGAGTGATCCCTCTTCCTCCAGAGTTTCACTCGACGAGCAAACACACATGTGCTGCATAGTAATAATAATAAAAAGGTAGAAAAATCAACCTACGAATCTATAATTAAATACGTTAAACTAGGGTTTTGCCCAGTACTACAGATCAAGTTCATAAAAAATCCAACTACGGGGTTCGAACAACCCCATTTCTAATCCAAGATTTTTTTCGACCTCATCCAAATGGCCTCAAACTATAGGGTTAATTAGCATCTAGTGCAGAATGTGTGAACATGTATGCACTATGTGTGCTATAACTTGTATGTCTTTCAAATTTGAACCAAATTTGAAATATATGAAATGGGGCTTTTGGCTTAAACGTTTGAAACCCAAAACGACTTCTCTTCATGCTAGGCATCATAAGACCGAGTTTAGGGTTAGGGGGTAGATACAGGATTTGTCTGTTTTGAATATGTCTATACCTTGTTTATCTACTTGAATATGCTTACTATAGAATATATGACGTAAGAAGACTATGTGCTTTGGTTTTTTTATTTTTTTCGAATTTTTATGCCCATTTGAATCATGGTCAAATCCTAGGCAAGATTTAAACAAGTGTAAAACATGAAAATGAAAAGGTAAGCTTGGATCCTTCTTTGTCACTCTAGATGAAGTTTTTGGGAGGTTTTCAAAATTTCCATGTCTGAAACCCAAAACACTTCTCTTCATTCTTGACTTCATAAGACAAAGATAGTTTAGGGTTAGAGGTAGATACATGATTTGTCTAGTTTGAATATGTCTAAACCTTGTTTATTAACTTCAATTCCTACTATATGACATAAGAAGACTATATGTGCTAGCTTTGGTTTTTGATTTTTTTGATTTTTTTGAATGTTTATGCCCATTTGAATCTTGGTCAAATCCTAGGACAATAAGATTTCACTCAGAAATCTATATTATGAGAAAATGAAAAGAGTAGCTTCGGATCCTTCTATTAGTCATTCTAAAATGAAGCTTTTTTGGGGGGGTTCTTGAAATCTCAATGTTTAAAGCAAAACCACTTCTCTTCATGGTTGACTTCATAAGAATAAGACAGAGTTTAGGTTTAGGGGTAGATACATGATTTGTCGGGTTTGAATATGTCTAGACATGCTTGTTTATCAACTTGAATGCTTACTATATGACATAAGAAGGCTATATATGTGCTTTGGTTTTTCATTTTTCTAGTTTTTTGAATGTTATATGCCCATTTGAAGATTTTGGGTGGTTCTTGAAATTTTCATGTTTGAAACCAATACGACTTCTCTTCATGCTAGACTTCATAAGATCGACCGAGTTTATGGTTAGGGGCTAGATACATGATTTGTCTGGTTTGAACATGTCTAAACCTTGTTTACCAACTTGACAAGGCTTACTATATGACATAAGAAGACTATGTACTTTTGTTTTCATTCTTCTATTTTTTTATTTTATGCCCATTTGAATCTTGGTCCAATCCTAGGTTTGACAAAGATTTAAACAAGTATAAAATATGAAAATGAAAAGGTAAGCCTCGATCCTTCTTAGTCACTCTAAAATGAGCGACTTTTGGGATGTTCTTGAAATTTTCATGTTTGAAACCCAAAACCACTTCTCTTCATGATTGCTTCATATATAAGACAGAGTTTAGGGTTAGGGGCAGATATATACATGATTTTCTAGTTTGAATATGTCTAGACCTTATTTATCAACTTGAATGCTTACTATATGACATAAGAATGCTATGTGCTTTGGTTTATCATTCTTTTGGTTTTTTCCTGAATTTTTATGCCCATTTGAATCTTGGTCAAATCCTAGGTTTCACAAAGATTTAAACAAGTTTAAAACACAAGAATTAAAGGTAAGCATGGATCCTTCTTAGTCACTCTGAAATGAAGCTTTTGGGAGGTTTTTGATATTTCCATGTTTGAAACCAAAAACCACTTCTCTTCATGTGACTTCATAAGACGGAGTTTAGGGTTAGGAGGTAGATACATGATTTGTCTAGTTTTAATATGTATAGACCTTGTTTATCAACTTGAATTCTTACTATATGACATAAGAAGGCTATGTGCTTTGGTTTTCCATTTTTCTGGTTTTTTTGAATTTTATGCCCATTTGAAGATTTTGGGAGGTTCTTGAAATTTTCATGTTTTAAACCAATACGACTTCTCTTCAGGCTAGACTTCATAAGATCGATCGAGTTTATGGTTAGGGGTAGATACATGATTTTTTGCTAGTTTGAACATGTCTAAACCTTGTTTATCAACTTGAAAGCTGCTTATTATATGACATACGAAGACTATATGCTTTTGTTTTTCATTCTTCTATTTTATTTTATTTTTATGCCCATTTGAATCTTGGTCCAATCCTAGGTTTGACCCTGGATTTAAACAAGTATATAATATGAAAACGAAAAGGTAAG